>JAHPZR010012552.1:0-13487 GCA_019787425.1 Platygyra sinensis | reverse complement strand
AATATTAGTGTCAATGGATCTGTGACGTCTGATAAGCGGTGTATAGCAAACGCTTTTAACAAGTTTTTCGCTAGTGCGGCAACTCGTTTAATGAGCGTTTTAAATTTTTCCGGTGTCCCCAACCTACGACAACTCTCTGCTTTTACTCATCGGAACCCGCCGTTTAGGTTTGAAGCCGTTTCCGTGGCGTTCGTGCGGGCTCAACTGCGTCGTCTCAAAGCACTTGTGTTCGATTTCGCAGGTAGTCCGTAAACCACTCGTGCTCAGGGCCACTAATTCCCACTGTTGTTAATTTATCCAGCAACAAACCATGGTCTACAGTATCAAATGCTTTTCGCAAATCGATAAACACAGCTCCTGCCAGCTGACCTTCATCTATGCCTCTGCGAATGGTATCAGCAAAGCTGAGAGCTGCAAACTCAGTGGAATGACATTTACGAAAACCACATTGATACGGACTCAAAATATTATGCTGCTGCAGATGGTGGTATAGCTGCCTATGTACGGCCCCTTCCAGGATTTTGGAAAGCACGGGGAGTATAGAAATCGGACGGTAGTTATCCATATCCTCAGCCTTACCTTCTTGAATAAAGGAATAACTCGAGCAGCCTTCCAGTCATCATGAACCCGACCAGACTGCAACGAGGCGTTTAAGATGATAGTTAAGGGTTTGGCAACAGTATCCGCCGCGTCTTTCAAAAGTCGAGCAAGGATGTTATCTAAACCTGCAGCCTTTGGAATTTAGTGACGTCATGTGAAAGCCAGCAATTGTAGTCTAGTTTTCTATATTTTGGGGGCGTTTTTAATAAATATGAGATGATAATAGCCAACTCGGCGCAACGCGTCTCGTTGGCTATCTATCATCTCATCTCCAACGCGCGCTCATGGAATAATTTTCAAATTGACTGCTGTCACTCTTGGACCAGAAAACCTTCCAAGGACTCGTGTTCAAGGCAGTTAAGAATCATAAAAGGCAGTGGTTAGATGATCGCCTGCAGGTCAGCTCAATTGACCGAAACTATGAATGAAATCAACAGAAATAAAACAAGGGTACCAGATTAATTGTTTTCTTTTCGTAATGTTTCGCTTTTCTGTTTTACTGCTGAACTCGATGAGTAAACTGATTCACAATCGATGTACATGTAAGTTTATTATTAAAACTCTTTGGCTACATACATACATACATGTATATACTTACATGTATGCAAACGAGCAATTGCGTCTTTGTTTTTATGTTGCAATTCGTTTTACTCTGTTGTTCAGTTCTGAAATTATAATAAAACAATTATTCCCCTCAGGCTCAGTGAACATTGGTGAATATTGACCTCGACTTCGTCTGGATGAATATTATTCAAAGTTCACTTCGCCTTCGGCGAATAATTGTTAATTAACCAATTGTCTTACGTTAGATTTTTTTAAAATAACCAATTATAATAACACTGTTTTTTTGTGACAAAACGGTCGGTAATGAATTATCATAACACTGAGGGTAAGCCATAGAGTTTAGATTTGCCTTGCCAGATCGCAGGTGGGGATCCTAAAATGGAACTTAACACCGATCCCAAGTAGGGGGTGACTCCCTTATATGGCCATATGCGGTTAAATGACTCTTACTTTTAATATTCACGAATCAACCCTTGCATTTTTGCTTCCACCTACACTGTGCAACATTACGCCTGCTTATATAAATAGCTAAAACAATTCCTATTACGTAATTGGTTCTTAATATATGCCACATCTGCGGAATTAGCCACGACATTACATTTCCTCTTTTTACAGACAAAATTAAAGAAAAAACTCTGAGTTTACGCGGACGCTCAGCACACTTTGACAGTTTCAGTTTTCTCCCTCCTTTACCGGAGAATTCTGAAGAGGAATTGAGCTGTTTCCAGACGCTCCTGTCAGTTTTGGTGGGACAACTTTCTCCGTCTATCCAACTTTCTCTAACAAACTGTCGTTTTTTTCGATTGGTTTGGACAAACCATCTTGCTCGTTGTACTTCTTTTAGCTTCTTTCGGCTTTTAATTACTCAGTGTCGCCAATCCGTATGGACTTGGGCGTTGCACCTCTACATGCATCGGCATAAGCGTTTGCCCTTTAACTTATGATGCGACCAATCGTGATCTCGAATTTCTTCTCTAGGCACCTCTATGGCACCTTTGTCCCCATCTCCCGACTAAACATCAGGTAGAAGAGTGTTGCACTAACTCGGTTAGCCAATATTCCCTTGTAATCAATCTGAATAGTTGTGAGCAATATACGGCTCTGGCGGTCAGCCTCGCCGTTAGCTTGAGGCCACAGTGGTGTCGTCCTGCGATGCTCAACGCAATGTGCTTGTAGGAACGACTCAAATTCTTCGGACACAAACTGGGGATCATTATCTGTCCTCAGGGAAAACGGAACACCAAATCTGGAAAACATAACTTTCCCTTCCACTCTGCCTAGGAGTGGTTGCCTCTATAATCTTAGTATTTGTAGTAGACTCCCTAATAGCAACTTTCAGAAATCGGCTGTCATATTCAATCGCCATTACAATACTCTCTCCGGTGGGTGGGGGCCCTAACAAATCTACACTGCAGTCCTGCTAAAGAACACTTGGAGGCAAAACAAAACACATCGGATCAGGTGGGTCGCAACTTGAAGTAACGTGACAGCCATGGCAAACCTTGCACCTACTTTACACCTTTGTCCATTCCTTGCCACCCACCATACCTTACTTCGAAACCCATTCTTTGTCTTCACCACCCCTTGATGACCCTCATGTGCCAGTCTGACTACCTTGTCTAGCAAGACCTTGGGTACCACCATCCTCGTATCACGAAGCAAAAGGTCGCCATAAGTGCATAATTCGTCTTTGATGCGTCCATATGAAAGAATCGTAAACTGTTCCAAGTTCCCAGATTTCACACAGTTATTCACTAAGTACAGTTACTCATCAATTTCTTTCTTCTTCGCCTTCTTCAATTAATCTAGCTTCCGTAATCTCCTTCGGTGATAATGCTACAAGCACGCAGCTCTCTACAACGGCTCTGATGGAATCGTATTCCTCACCACGCTTCAATTGCTTCACGGAATTCAACCGAGATAATGCACCGGTACACAACTTTAAAATCGAACCCTTGTAGCCGCAATACCTATTTCTCAATTCGCGCATATGGCTTATACGTGCTTGAATAGATTGGTTCCAAGGTTTTGTGACTCATTCCCCCCTCAAAGCTTCTTCTGGACAGATACATGTTGAATCGCTCGCAGACTCAAACTAAAGCCAACGCCTCTTTCTCTTTCTGACTGTAGCGCCTCTTCACGTCAGTCAAGCTTCTACATGCATATGAGACAGCCCTCCACATCCGTCCTTGTTCTTGGGTAGGAACTGCACCTAAGCCCACCTGAGACGCAACTGCAACGATTCCTGTCCTACAGTCAACCCTGAGGTAATCCAATGTCTCAGCCTGAGTGATAAGAGACTTCAGCTCCTGAATAGCTGTATGCTGTTACTCGCCCACTTAAATGTAACACTCATTTTGGTCAACTCCTGAATGAGCTTGACTTCGGATGCTACATGTCGAACTTTGCTGAATACTAAACTAAACCCACTTCACTCGGCCTATCCAACACTGCAAAGAGACATCGATCATGTACCTCTACGCCCTTGCCATGAGTAATGGGATCGTCCACAATGTTCTCAACTTCGCGAAAACCCCTAAACATATCTCTGATAATTTTCTGGTATTTCTCTGGTGTCGACGTCACACCAAACATCAGCCACTTATAAACGACAAAGACCTCAGTGTGTGACGAAAGTAGTGGTTTGTTGACTGTCCTCGTTGAATAGAGTCTAATTGGAACCTCATTTGAGATCAATTTTACTGAACACGGTCCTCCCGTTCAAATCGTGTAAAAGTTCCTCCACCCTTTGGAATCGAGTGCCTTTTAAGGATGGTTGCTTCGTTTACACGACGCATCTCCACGTACACCCTTACGTATCCATCACCGTTAGGAACCACTACCAAAGGTGAGAATCCATCGTGAAGGCCCATATAATGTCGAGCCCCAGATGCAGGTCGAGCGTCTTGTCCACCTTCTCGGTAACTCAAACGGTATTCTACCTACAGGCTGGGCAACAGGCTTCAAGGACTTATCGATATAGAGTTTGAGCTCGCATCCCTTCAAAAGATCAATAAAGGTAAACAAGGTCTTGTACTTCTTTCGGATAAAACTCTCCAGTCCTACACCGTCAGCATTGTTCGCTTGGAAGGGACCAATGTTCAGAAGGGTGAGAATGTCCGCGGTTTCACGCCCCGGTAGCGTCCGGCTGTCGCCCTTGATCAGCACGAAGTCTGCTCTACAGCCGTTGTTGTTACCAGTCAGCATTACATCTGCGGTAAAAATTCCAAGAGTCGGTAGAGGTTGCGTACCGCCATAGGCAAAAACCTTTCTGGCTGACTTGCGCGACTCATGGGTCACTCTTTTCAGTTTTAACGAGTGCTTTCCATTTTGCCGAAGATTCCGGAAATTTGGGTCGGGATTCAAATGGAAAGATCGGTTTCGGATTCTTCTGACCAGATTATTCGGGATCACTTATTTCGGTCGGAATATTCTGACCGAAATTCGCCGTTCCATTTTTGAAACACCGATTCTTTCCTCTATTCGGCCAAGGAATGAAAATGAGCAACAGCCATTCCTATCAGTTGGCTCGGTTTAATCGGATATTTTCTCCGCGGGTATTCCCAATGATCTGCGACCGGTCTGTTTGGCATAATGGAAAACACTCATGCATACATGTATCATCTCCCAGGTCTGTTGGCCCTTTGCGTTACAAGTAGCTCCAGAATCAATAAGGACATCAAATAAAGCTATTTCTACACCTCTGAAAATCAAGGTTCTATCAAGGTTTTTGTCGCTCTTGGCCTGTGAACTGCTCCACAGAAAATGAAAGTTCGGGACTATGCTGAACCGGTCTGGTAGATTCTTCGTTGTGATTCCCCTCAGCCACAAGGTTTGTTTCGTGCGACCTTCCACGACTACGACCACGTCTTCCTCTACCACCATCATTTGTACTCCAAAAATTTCTTTTCCCACCAACAGCACCTTGGCCACCTTTATCCCATCTGGATTCGGAGTCACGACCACCAAGCTGACGAGTCCGAGGGACGTTTAACTTTGAAATGGCCAATAATACCGCATATTCTGCAAGCTCGGTCACCCGTTAGACACTTTTTGTCTCCATTGGAATGTCGTTCTTGATCGCAACTAAAAACTACTACTTTCCTTTCCCAGAACGCCTATTTCCACCCGACTTGTCACCATGCCAACTGCATTCACTTGGTCAATCAACTGCTTATTCACTTTGTGAGTACTGTACTAAATCTACTAGTGACTAACAGCAATGCAACTTGCTCGAATAGGAATTGTCAATAATTTAATCACGGATATAATCGTTGTCGTTTTCACCGGACTCACAATTGATTGCTCTTTCACGAAGCCTACAAACGAACTGAGCAATTTGTCGCAATAAATGTCTCTCAAAAAGAAAGTTTGTCTCTTTGGAACAAAATAATCATCAAGAACTTTAACTGTTGCCTGGAAAGTAGCTCGTTCAGCATCAGCACCAAGTGTGAAGTAAATTTCCTGAACATCTATTGCCGCGACATGTAAAAACAGAGTTCTTTTCTGTGCGTCGTCCGAAGTTACTTTCCCTGTGAAGCAGAGATTAAATGCTTCTCTCTACCTCTTCCACACCTATCTTAATAAACTGTGTGGCTCTCCTTTTGTATTAAATGGTTCCAAAACAACCGGCATTTAAAGCAAATTAAGTTTTTTTTCCCGAATTACTCGAAGCACCGCTCGAACCGCCGCTTGCCCAATCTGTCTCGCCCCCGGCATCATTGAAGACTAGAAAGTCTTGTCGAAAACCTCGACAAAATCCTTGACGAAATCTTTAGGTTATCCTCGTTGCCAATGTAGAGTCGCGGTTAATTAAAAATCTCTGACTTTTAATATACACGAATCGACCGTTGTATCTTATTTTCCACCTACACGGCACATACGCTTATATAAGCCGCGAAATGAATTCCTGTTACCTGATTGGTTCCTGATACATGCCACACGTGCGGAATTAGTCACGACACTTTACAAAGGGTATGGTTTTGCAGCCGTTTCGGTCATAAATGGGGTATCGATTTTGACCATTTTAGTCTTAAATAGTACACAGTTTTGCACTCTAGTCTTGAAAAAAATTTTCTCGAAGAAGCTACTTTTTTATTATCGATATGACCATCAACAAAAACCCTTCAAAAGTTATGTTTAGGGCAATTATGCAAACTGCAACGGTCATAAATAGGGCATGGAATTTTTGGTCTGATCATAAATAGGGTGGGAAAAATCGCAGATTTTGGTCATAAATAGGGTAAAAACTTTGGGAAGCGGGTCACACACCCCAACAAATTGTTTTTCAGAGTGCCCTCCTCCGGATACCGATATCTGGCAGACTTATTGGAATAAAAAAAATAAACTCGATGTAATGGCATGTATGTAGTAATTAATAAAAGGGATTCATCAAGAACTTGTATTCCTCTGGTGGGACAGAATTAAATTTGATAATGCTGCAGATTTTATACCTGACGTAAACCAGTTGCTGCAAAAAAAGAATATTACCTTATACGACACCTTCCTTTCGCTAACAAGATCTGCTTTGTTTCCTACAAGTGCTGTGAAAGTATTTGGAGTGGATTTGAGACGAAGTATTTGAAGCCATTTCCCTGCATTTTGAAGTGAATCTCGCTGTGTTATGTCATACAAAATTACAGCAGCGTGCACTCCTGTGCAGAACGTCTCAACAAAATCATGATATCTTTCAAGGCCAGGAGTGTCCCATATTGAAACCTCCACCACTCTCTCATCATCTTGATAAACTATCTTCGTACCAGAGTCAACTAGAAACAGTTAAATCAAAGTGGAAAAGATCTAATGAGTCAATATTAATTCAACTCTTTATATTAAATGTGGTCGTGTAAATATATCTCATTAACCAAGCTCGCGAGACATACTGAAGAATAGCGAATCGAGATCCTGATAGTACAGACTGAGTGCAGTGGGGTCCATAGGAAAAGCTCAAAGATTGATATTCTCTGAGTATAGTATGTACCAAAAAAATCTGTTTAATAAACGATTTTCTGCAAATGTCATAAACTTTAGGAAAAAAAAAAAACATAAAGTTCACTTCTACGCATACCCTGATTGGGACCTTAGTTACTCATGCCTGACATTTCATAAGACTACAAATCAAAGCTTCTTTGGGCAGCTCCGTGTCACTTGGTTTAGAGTGCGAGGGAATCCACTGCCAAACCAAACAAGTGTAATTTGAGTGGACTTAACTGCAAAATGCCTGCCCCTCGATTGCAAGCTGCAGTATGAATTTATTCACGTAACAAACAAGTTGTGGGCTCGATGTGACAGGGTATTCGGCAATAACACCCACAAATGTATAATCCGGAGAGCATTTTCACTTCCGGTACTTTTACGAATATAATTCGATCTGACACAACCTGGCCCGATGTAAAACTTACTGCCAATTTTTTTTTTTACACCTATTTGCTTGTCTTCAGAAAGTGTGCATTTTACGATAATTTCGAATCGGCTCAGTTCGATCTCTAGATTTTTCATATGTTAGAAATGCATTTAGATTTTTGGGGCTTCAGTTTTTACGACCCTTTATCAAAAGGGTTTTCTTAAACAGATTCATTTTCGAATTCAGGGACCTTAACGTGGCTCAGTAATTAAAGCCAACTTTAAGCTTAAATTTGTTATTTGCCTCATTCCACTGACTAAAATAATACAGAAGAATAAAACACCAGTCAGCGCGAATCAGTTCCGTGTGATTCGTCTAGAGTGATTTGACTTGCTTCTTGGTTTAACCCAAGTGGCATGATGCGATGATAATATTTCACTCTGGTCATACAATTTAAGAAAACACAATGTAATCAGAAATGAAAAAAAAAAATCTTCACACAACTGGAATCTTTTCTTAGGCATGCGAAGTATCGTTTAAACGGAAATCTTCGTTAGGACTGGAATGGGGAGAATTCTTACATTAGAAATACAGCAACTCTGGTCACATGGGCACGAGGCAAAAAGGGGAAAAGCTGGACGAAAAACGACTGACAAGCTTTGACATGTATGTTATTTCCTGTAGATAAATAAGCCATAAGCAATAAGTGGAACAGCAATAAAGTGATCTGTTTGGTTAGTTTTGGTTATAGGCCTTGACTGGACAAACTTGGTCATGTATGTAACAGATGTACAGGAAAATATCTCACCTATAACAGTGGGCGATATATGACGAGCAAATCTAGCTGGTCCCTTAACATATCTATTAAACAAGCGTGTTTTTCCAACAGCAGAATCACCTGTTCAGGAAAAAATTAAAGGCTAAATTCAAAAGGACATTGGAGGCTAGAAAAACAGTTCACTGGGCAAGTACACGTGTTTTGGTAGAATGATGTCTGGTCAGAATGATTTCAAACTAATCTAATTTTCATCAAAGGGTATGGGGAGTTTGGAAACCAATAACGTATTGGACCAACCATAAATGTTGGAGAATTCGGGAAGGTGGGAAGGGGAGGGGGGAAGGGAGGGAGGAAGGGGAGGGGAAAGGGAAGGGGGAAGGGGAGGGGGGAAGGGTAGAGCGATTAAATGGCATCGTGGCCGGGTAGGTATACAACCTTTGTGAAGTTAAAAAAAGTTGTTTTGGTTCCTCTTAGGGCGTTCAGCCTCAAAAGGTCCACAATGGGGTATTTTGTAGTTCCTTCTAGGGTATTCAGCTGAAGAAAAAAAAAATTGACTGAAGAAAATGTATTTTAGACACAATGATGCAAAGAAGCGCAAACGAAAATGCTAACGTTTTACATAGGTTCTTTTAAAGATCTGTAAAAGATCTGATTATTCTTCGGGATAGTCTTGTCTGTCAGCAGTCTACTTATCGTGATAACGGCATGATATCCTGAATGTTTTCTTATGTCCTTTGTCACGCGTTTTGCATGTGACATTGGCCAATATGCAAAAATTTGGATTCGAGGTTCATCCTGGGGTCCTCACCATCTGCAGTGCACTTAAGGGATGATTGGCTAACCAACCGATTACTTCATTACTTGCTACACCGTGCTGACGAGACCCAACAAGGTCGAAACAGCTGTCCACGGTTGCAATTCTTGGCTTTCAGTTTGGGCTTTATCATATCGTTGTCCCGTTTAGCTTTGAAATATATAAAGTTACTGGCAAAATCTAGCCTATGTTAAACAAATTAAACCAGGCTGAAATCATTCTTACCTGAAACACATTTTAAACTACAATATGTAAACCTTTGCATCTTAACATAGACCACCCGGCCTATGATTCGCCATCGGCCACCTCACCACCCGAGCTACTTTGTTGTGCAGTTTTTCATTAGCTCATTTTTTAGCTTTGTTCGCTTTTGTTTGTATTAATTTATGATAGAACAAAGGGCGAAATGGAACCCTAACTGCTAACACTTTTACCATTTCAGATTAAACTAAATGACCTAAATTGAAAGGAACGCTATGTAATAGTTATATACCCTGTAAACAACGTATTACAGCGAACACCATGAACACTCACCCAAAAGTACCACTATATATTTCCTGATAGATCTTATACTGGGTTGGGCCATTGGATAGTGCAAGGGGCAGAATGAAAGTAAAAACTTCAGATGTGTTCCTCAGGATAAAAATGTTGCACAGCTGTAACTGTAAATGTACGAGAAAAAGAATGCAACGGTGAGTATTCTCTATATCCACTCAAAAGGTAAGGAACCAATGAAAAGACACTAGTCAGATCACCTGAATGTGCCGTAAACACAAATTATAAAAATATCTATTCCTTTATTTTCAATATAAAAACCCCTGGGTATCCTTTTGACTGATACAGAATGACACGAACTGAATACAGCACGTAATTGCATTTAAGCTTAAAAACAACAAAAATTGCATGAGTGAAGGGGCTGAGAAGGTAAGTAAGTTCATGACGACAACCTTATCATTATGGCCACCGTTAGGTAGTCATTACCCCTGCTTATATTTTGGTCTGTCATTACAGACCAAAATACAGACTGTTCCTCGTTTTCGAACCGAGATTCTAAGGTCGTAAAGCATATGCTATCTCCGTCGTCCTCATCTTCCTCCGTCGTCTTCTTTCTTCCACGACCCAGCTCGATAGCGCTGAACGATCGAATTAAAAGAGCCCTCCCCTTCTACAGCTAACTGCAGCAACTCAATATCACACGAAGATGATGTATTGCTGGATACTTCATCATCTAAGGACCTTTCCACAGAATACAACCACCAAACTGAATGACAGCTCAGTGAGTGCTAACTTTGTGGGACATAAACTGACATCAACTACCGGACGCGATCGAAATTTACACACCTTATGTCGACGTCACTAGTTGCAGGTCTGGGAAAACGACAATTGCATTTTTGTCAACTTTGGAGGGATAGAAAAATTGTTTTGCTTGCCGCACCAGAACTTAAATTCGAAAATTATGAATTAGTGCAACATAGACTTCAACTTTCTGGAATAAAAAAGGGGGCAAAAATTTCATTTCATAGGCACTTTAATGGCTCCCACTTAAGGGTGAGCTTGCAACCAGGAACGAGCAGGAAATGGGGTGATAACGATCTAAGGAAGGCGTGAAAAGAGATGATGGGACATCGTTATTGCCGTCATTATTCCCAAGTTGAAGGAAACAGAAAAATACAGGTGAAAAATTTTGCAACCTTTGAGATATTTTGTGATACCAAAACTCTATGAAACAACGGTTGTGACCAGAATGGATACTCCAAAATATGGTGAGACACTTAAATTTGTGTATATAAAGTACCAACCGATCTTATGACAGCTGCTTAACGCAGCATGATAAAAAAGTACTGCATATTTCATCTTCTATTTGCAGACAGCAGAAAAACAAAGAGACGGGGCAGCAATGGAAAGCCACAGCTGGAAAACCAGGTGGTTAAGATAAACTTTGGAACTTGGGAAATTTTTGGCGAGATCAGACTGTTTTTGTGGAATCTAGGGAGCTTTAAGTGCGGACCGTTGGGCTAGTGAGTCTCCTACCTTTCGTTCCTCTTTAGGGGAAGCCAACCGCCAGAACATAAAATTCGTTTAAATGGCTCTAAACCACCCCCAAGAACCCATAGATAACAGAATAACGCAATACAAACATGAGCAGGAGTATATCCACGATTTTACATGAGTAATTTGGACCAACATAACTAAGGGGATTTGAGGGCTTGCTCCCCTAAGAAAATTTTAAATTTAGTGCTCTCAGAATGCAATTTTACTGCCTACATAGAGCACTTCAAGCCACTCAGGCATATAAACAGCACCTCTTCAGAGAGGCATAATTCTGATAAAAAGTGATTTCTCATTTAAGTGTCATTGTCAGAGAAAACCGGGCAGAACCAAAAGATCGAGGTCGGTCGTCTACCTTCACCTTTTCACCGTATAAAAGCTATCCGAAAAGATTAACAACCATGATATTTGCCGAGGTAGGCGTTCGTTTTTCTTCGAGATATTACCTCATCATGATTTTGACATCTCAAGTGGTCTAAAATGGCCGAAATTCGGTCAACTTTAGGGGAGCCTAAAAGATACTTCGTACATATTCCAGAAACTCTTATTTTCGTGCGATAATATTTGGCCCTTTATTAGTTGACTGAGATATATTTGAATCCTTTCACTTTAATTCTACGGTTTTCACGAGGTGCCAGATATCATCGCCGAATCGTTAAGGAGCGTGACCTAAATTTTAGCCATTTTCAGCTAGTCGTTTTTCAAAAGTGCGGCAGTTTATTTCCACAAAAAGACGATTTTCTGATAGTCTTTTACACTGATATCAATATTCAGTTTAGTTAAAATTGGTGTCTACAAGCAAATCGGAGTAATTGGTCTCGCAATTTCCAAAAGAATCATTGGTCAGACATACCTCCCGCCAAATGTTTAGCAAAGAATATCACCTTATTCCGACTTTCTGCGCTTGTTATCCATGATTTGCTGAACGATCTGCACAAAATAGTTAGCTGGACTGCAAAATAGAATATTTAAGCTGTGACATCGGGATTAACTTATGCAAACATTTTAAACTCGCCAGATTCTTGCCATTATCAAGATTAAATTTTCCCGCGAAAATTCTATTTTTAACGTCACGCTGCAAAAACAACTGGATCCTCAGTTCGCTGCCTTTTTTTGTCTTTATGTAGAACAAACTGCAAGTTAATAGTGAGCGAAGCTTTACCCGAAATTTAATTTCGGGACTAGTGTAAACGTCTTGTTTACATCGATTTTCTCGTTTTCGCAAGCGTGACGCGCGGCGTTACAGATTAAAAGGTTAGACGACTGGGCCAGACTGGGCCGCATTTTGATCTCACTTGAAGGCTTCTCCGTTGTTTTGAAAACATTAAATGTTTTTTCGGATCTGAAAAGTCGTCTAGCAGTGCGGGTGCTGGGTCAGTTTTTCTTCGATTATTAGCATGCAAACGAGATAGTGGAGGAGAGACGTCTGAGGTGGTGTCTAATTTGCATGGTGTAGCTGGATGTAAACAATGAGAAAACATAGGTTACGACGAATTATAACATAGCTATATGCTAGCGCGCGCTGTGATTGGCTAATTTTCTATGAAAAAGAAATGGATGGTTCATAGAGATGGTTCATGCTGACGCCATCGTCGGTGAAATTTCTTGCCAGCGAAAGTTTTTCTCACAACTTTTTTCGAGTAAAACTTAACTTTAGCTGTTACTAATAGCTAGTGTTTTTCAACATTTGAGTTAGGGTTTCTCGATGACTTTGGAGACTTGGAAAATTAATGTGTCTGAAATGGTTGCAGAAACATCAGTGCTACCGGTGAAAACAACACGAGCACGCGCACGTGCACGTGTAGCGAAACGTGCTGTCAGTGAAAACAACACGTGCACGTGCACGTGCAGAACTTGCAATTTGATAAGTGCAGAAAAAGCGACTTTTCAGCGTGAAAAATGTCTTGCTATGTTATAAAAGCAATGGACAATGCCTAGCTAGCGTCCATCCAATTCGGGATCCACTTGGATAGTTGGGAGAGCACTTAGGTAGCTAGAGATGCTCTCGGCTGCGCCTCGAGCATCTCTTACGCTACCTTCGTGCTCTCCCAACTATCCGCGTGCATCCCGAATTGGATGGACGCGCGCTAGGCATTGTCCATTCCTTTACTTTCCTGCTATATCCGGCCAACGAAATGATCATAAATGACAGACCACTTATATAAACATCTCAATACGTGTACTCTTTGCTGGGTCACGATCTTTCTTACGTTCACTGTTGTCGTTTGTATCGTCGCAGGTTTGTACACCGTCTGGTTTTTTGTTTCATTTCCTTCCTTTATTAGCCCTCGCACGCAAATTGACTTGCGAGTTGCGACACTTGCTATGAAGCTTGAGAT
>JAHPZR010012551.1:22500-24519 GCA_019787425.1 Platygyra sinensis | reverse complement strand
TGCTTTACTAATAGTCAAAGGATGCAATAGCCCTACCTTATAATTAAGGCTCTGATTGTGCAAGTTATTTTGGTCTCAAATTGTAGCACTTGCACTGTATTTGCCTCATACTTTATTACGTGCATTTTACCTCAATAATTTAGTAAGGTCTAATTTGCAGAACAAAAGGTGGCTCAATGAGCGGAAGTTTAATTACTGGAGCATGAGACCACCTTATTTCAGTAGTTGAAGTCGCAAAGACATACTCTCACGTCTTTTCAGAGAGAGCACAGGAGTGCGTACATCGATTTAGAGATGCAACAATGACATCATTGCCTATGTAATCGTTAGCAATACAGCAATGTAGGCTTATAATTTTCCTATTTTGGTTTTAAAAATTGCATAAGCTAAGGCAACTGAACTCGCTATTGTATTCTCTAACTTTCAAAGAAATACTTATAAACCACCTGAAAGCCGTCACAAAGACTTAGGTTTTAATTAATGAAATTGACTGCAGTTGCCTTGAGCATGCGATCCTGCTGCATGGTCGTTTTTTTTTCTTTGCCTATTATCTAAAGACCTCACTAAGCAGAGCATGATATTAGCATAATTTATACAATGAAAAAAAAATATAGTTTTTCATAACATTCAGCAACTAATAGCAGCTAATGACAACTAATGACACAAACAAAATAATCGAACAATAACGCTCCATCGTTTCAGCACCATTAAAAGAGCGCATGACAAAGCGGAATAGAAAAAAAAAAAAAAAAAAAAAAAAAAACTAATCTTACATTAACAAAGGGATACATGGGGCAATGCAACAAATAGTCAGGAAAAGTTTACAAAGGTTTCGTAATGTCGCTGGAAGTCCAGAGTCACCCAAGTTTTTTATTCTTTTTACTAGTATAGAGAAAGAGTTGATTGTATTTTTCATGAAAAAAAAAAATTAGACCCAGCATAACGCTATGTGATCCTGAAGGCGGAGGTTAAAGATAAAATGTACCCATAGATGAATATTTATGCACCACATAAGGATACAAATATTGTGGAATTTTTAAAAGATTCAGGAACTTCCCATTAAAAAGGAGTTTTAGATGGAGAAGGAGGTATAACTATTGGATGACATTTTAAATATCCTTTAAATCCGGTGTTAGATAAGAAATGAAATATACTTTTACAGAGGGAATCGGTACTTAACAACCATCGATAACCTATGTGCTGAACTATCTTGTTGATATTTGGAGACTGAATAATCCTTCCACAAAAAGCTTCACGTGGATCCAAAACTCGCTGATGATTCTCTGCCGCTTACGCTTATTTCAAATAATTTACAGGATTTAGTTGCAACAACAGATATCATTCCAGCAATTATACAATGTAACTAGAGCTCAGTATCAGTGAAAAACATATAATAGGTCCAGAGCCATTGGAAAATGAATTGTTCGCTTTTGGGTGATGCCGAACAATATTAATCTTCTCCTGTTTCAAATATCTTTCATTTTCTTGTCCATAATAAGCTTAAATTTAAGGCAGCAAGGTTGTGATGCCAATGTTTGTCACCTTACTAGGAGGATACAAAGGAAATCAACGGTCCTCGACGAGTTGTAAAAAGCATGTATACATCTCGACTTCCCCTCCACTAGACATGTCGCCATGTATCTCTTTTAAGAAGGCTCACAAAACGCCCTCTTCAACAACTTAATGAGTTTTCTTGGTATGTTTTGTTAATTTGGCTTTGTGTAGTTTAAGGGGACATCGGCTCCACCTAACAAGGTTCTGATTACACAATGTGAGTGTTGTGTTTACTGACACGTTCTTACGCGCAAATTATCTCCTAAAAGTTTTTCTCATCCAGAGCCATGAGTGCATAAGGGTGCGTTTCGGATTCTTTCGGATTTAGGAATCCAATCTTGGATTTTCTTAAGAGAAGAAGAAGAAGAAGAAGAAGAAGAAGAAGAAGAAGAGAAGAAGAAGAAGAAGAAGAAGAAGAAGAAGAAGAAGAAGAAGAAGAAGAAGAGAAGAAGAAGAAGAAGAAGA
>JAHPZR010012551.1:7500-17500 GCA_019787425.1 Platygyra sinensis | reverse complement strand
TAACTTCAACATCATGAACAGATCTTGATATAATACTAGCATAAGCAATATTTTGCACATTGGACTTCGAAGTAGCATCCCTGAAATAATGTTCAGTTCTCTCAAAAATTGACTGAGCATTTTTTGAAATTGCCCACAAACCACCACGATTTAAGGATGAAGTTAACTTCTGGCATTCAATGGCATTCTGGTCCTCTAATTTGCCAGCCTTGAGGATGGAGATTGCCTGCTCACTTTCTGATGATTTACTAGCATGTTTTGTATGAAGCTTGTGAAGCACATAACCACCAATATACTGTAGTCCAGCCTTTTCTTCATTTGAAAGTTTAGTTAATGGAGTACAAGTATACATGCTTTCAATTTTCTCCTTGCTGTGTGCTAGCATACAATCAGCAACCTTGGTAGACAGCAGTGTTGCAGTGTTCCTTGATAATCCCTCAAAATGCTTAACTGCATTCAGAGCTATGGTTGAGTAGAAGGAAGAATAAAATCTCTCAGCATTTCCAGACTTAATCAAGCGTTTATAGAGGTCTTCGATCTCACAGAATCCAGCTGTAACTTCTTGCAGACCGTAGGTGTAGGATCTTAGCTCGTCTCTGATTGATTTTGGATAGACTTTGTTGTCAGCAATTTTGTGTTTAGCTTTTTCAACAATACTTGAGTAAGCCACAAAAGTTAAATAGCTCTCTTGTCCTCCTTCGTTTTGCTTTTCAACATCTTTCGTATCTTTGTGTTTAACTGTCTTGTGTCGTTTCAGTCCGCTCTTGCTTTTGCATTTCTTGTGGCACAGTTCGCACACAACGTTTTCGAGTTGAACCTGTTGTAAACAAAAGCAACTTTCAGTTGAGAAATCAGTCAAAAACGATACAACGGAGTCTAATTCTCAGCATAGATAATGGCAATAACATAAGCAACCACTGAATAATATTTACATCGTCAGTACAGTACGACACACAGTTATAAGAATTTAGCTATAACAAGTCGCTACAAGAAAGCAGCCGCAATGATACTCGATCTAGCTGAAAGATGAACGTCAAAGCAATGTGCTTTTCGCTAAATTCTGGGCGGCTAAGAAAGAATCTAAAACTTACTTCATCAGCAGCTTCTCTAAACTGTTCATCAATCTCTTCTTCTTCTTCCAAAATACCTAGAATAGCGTCAAAATCGTCTCCAAAGAAAAACAAATCATTCGTGTCCGCCATATTGTTTGGGAATGAATTTTTGGCCTGTGCACGGTCAATGTCACGTGATGGTGCAATTCAACCTCAAACGCTAAACAAAAGGCCGGCCCTTTGAAGTTTGCCGGGTTTCATAACCAGTCCCCTCCATTAACTATGGGCAGAATTCGGTTATTTCCTTTGTTATTTCAAAATGGTTGCTCCCAGAGCTCTCGTTTTCCGACCCAGGTCAAGGGGAACGAGGCCCTGGGAACGAGATTGCGTGCGACGTTTTTCGGTGGGGGCGATTCTGTAATGAAGAAGGTGGTGTGAATCAGAGATCAACAAACATTTATCAAGCCAAAATAGTCATGTAATACTTATTTTTAATTTACTACAGGCGGACAGATTGGGCGGTCTTTCACAGTCTTCTAATTTGCAAAACAAAACGTGGCTCAATGAGCGGAAGTTTAATTACTGAGCATGAGATTACTTTTTAAATTTCAGTAGTCGCGAAGACATTTTCACAAGTCTTTTCAGAAAGAGCACTGGGGTGCTTACATCGATTTAAAGATGCAATGATGACATAATTGTACGTGTAATCGTTAGCACTGTGGCTTGAAAGCAAGACCTTATGATTTGCCCGTTTTGGTTTTGTAATCCACTTAAGCCAACTAAACTTGGTGTGATATTTTGTAACTGTCAAAGGAATAACTATAAACCGCCTCAAAGTCATTGCAAAGCCGTAGGTTTAATTAATAAAACTGTCTGCAATTTTCTTGGGCATGCGGCCCATGGTCGTTTTCCTTGCCAATGATCTTAAGACCTCTCTAAATGTTAGATTTAGGATCCTGATGGTGGAGGTTATAGATAGATCAATATTTATCACCAAGTAGGGATACAAATATTGTGGAATATTTAAAAGATTTAGGAACTACCCTATAAAAATAAAATTTGGATGAAGAAGGAAGTATAATTCTTGAATGAGATTTTATCACTTATTCACACGCTTCGTTATTCATAAAGGACTTTAAGTGGTTTAACTATTGTTAGAATTGAGCAACAATGAACAATTGATTCTAACTTTAGAATCATTGATTCTAACTTTATCCCGCGCGGATGTTAGACAACTCGAGCATGCTCTTTGTTACATAAGTAAGAGTTTAGATACCAAGGAAGCCTTTAACTCATATTTTAGAATACTCCTGTACGGTTGACGAACGAAAGACATCATATATCTATATTTTTTTAGCCCGCGGGGTTTATTAATGCCTTTGCAGCTTTTCTAAATAATTTGCATTTTTCCTTTCTTTTAAATAAAGCCAGTCAAGACATGAATGGTGAAGGCCATGAACTTGTTTCAGCACAGTACGGAAATGGACTTTAACCAATCACAATGTTGTTATCACAAAGGTATGTCGTCAGTGCTATTCCAATATTTCTTCCAATGCTTCACTAAAGAGAACGCAATGAACGCTTCTGTTGTGTAGGAGTTCGACCTGTAGAATTTGTGTTGATTTTGCTGGAAGCGAAAAGAAATGGAAGACGGTTGTATAACGAATAAGGCAAGAGCTAAAATGCCCCTCCTGTCTACTTTGGCAGTACGTTTGGTGGTGTTGATGTCTCTAATTTTTCAGTCACACGGTACCGATCCTTGCGTAGCTCATAGCAATCTCAATAATCCGTTTCGAAGCACTGGCTATGTGGCAACGGCTGGGGTAGATCCAATGATTTGTGACCACGATCTCCAAACTGGCTGGTATCGCTTTGTAAACGAGGTCGGCGGAAAAATGCCTGAAACTAAACCAAGCGAGGGTCAGTGTGGAACATTTGGACCGATTTGGTTGAAACCTCCCCATCCTTTATCAGCAGACGGCATCGTCGATAGAACCGCTTGCATCAGTTACAAAGAGCTAAACAACGGATGCCTACCCCTTGGCATTAAAGTGAGAAACTGCAATGATTCATTTTACGTATATCGTCTTGTGCCAACTGTTGGCTGCCCAATAGCTTATTGTGCTGGTAGGTTACCATCGATCCATGTTTTAAATTGTCATATCCATGCTTCGAATTTTTGTAAATGTTGCTTAATGGTGCCTTCATTTTCGTAAATGATGCTTCTATTTTCATGAAATGGTGCATATAAAACCCGGTGCCATTATTTTCTTAAATGGTGCTTAGTTTACTTCTGTAAACGGTGCCATCAACTTTATAAGTGGTGCCTTGTTTTTCACAAATGGTACCTGGTGGCTTTATTTTCATAAATGCTGCCCAGTTTTTGTAAATGGTGCGTAAAATTTTGTAAATGGTGCCTTTATTTCGTTAATGGTGTCTAGTTTACTTTTGTAAATTGTGTCTCTATTTTCAGTAATGGAGCCCACATTACCTATTTAAATGGTGCTTTTTAGCTTGTAAGTGATGCCTTTATTTCCATGAATGGTGCCTTGATTTTTTAAAAATGGTTCCTGCTACGTAAAGCTATTTCATGCTTTAGTTTTGTGATTGCTGTTTTCATTTTACCAATGTTACCTCTACATTTGTAAATGATGCCTCTATCTATATTTATAAACGATCATATCTCCGTTTCTGCAGATGGCACTGATGGTGTATCTTATTTTACAAAATGATGCCTCGCGTTCTGAAATGGTGCCCTTTTTATTCGGAGGTCTGGTGAGAACATCAGATGACCTAGCTGAGAAAGACTGGTCAAAATCGGCAAATTTCAGAATGGCCGACTGTGTCGAGGGTCTTCGCAACCTTGTGTTGGAGGAAACTAAAAGTATTTCCCTTATCTTGGTAGACCTTTCGCAACTGTTCGATGTCCAAGAAGCGCTAGAGAAGATTAACCAAATTGTTAATGCTGTTAATTGTTTAGATTCTGTCACTACATTTCCGGAGAATATTTATTGAGACCTTCCCATAGCGATAATGGCTCTGAACGTAGCTAAATGATTTAAAGGGATGTCCGTTAACAAATCCAACGTATGATTTCTCTAGGTTTTATCAAGAAGCCATTGCAAAATTGCGTAGACGCAATCAGGCGGGTAATCAGTGTTTGCGTTTTTGCCTCAGTAGTTAATGAAATTACTCCAAAAGACGATAACAAAATACAAATGAAACACATATATATTAAAAGTAAATAAAAAATGAGATTGATCATTTGTTGTTCCTCTCTTATTGAATCACCAATACTGATATTGGCATGACTAGAGAGAAACGATGAAATGTGAGAGGGAAAAACATGAACAAATTTTGATGTTAAAGTGCGACTAACCCCCCAATTTTTTTTTTTCTTTTAACAAAATCTACTAGTTTCCCAGATTTCATCAGCGAAAAAAATTATCTCGATGGAAAAAAATCTTTGCATTTCTACAGGCGTTTGAACTCGTAATTTCTATGTTCACGACCGAGCCTAGATTAGCATATGCTATCCGCGGGCATGTTCAATTTGTAATTTTTTAATTTGAAAACAAAAATAAATGTATGTATGTATGTATGTATGTATGTATGTATGTATGTATGTACGTACGTACGTACGTACGTACGTATGTATGTATGTATGTATGTATGTATGCTACTAGTGACGTCACTTCGGGAACCGAGCTGAAACACTCGAGAGACTTTCGACTGAGCTTAGAGGGCTGTCAAAACATTTTGGGGTTATTTGTGGTTCATATTTTATCGAAACCGAACAAGATTTTTTATGTGAAAGAAATGTATTATCTAGCATTACAATTTGCAGTCTAGCTACGATTTGGACGACTGCGATGTACATTTCTTTCTTCCATTTCGAAGTGCGGGTTGCCAGCGGAGATTCTCGCGTTGTAATTTTTGCCAGGATCAGGATCGACAATTTGCCGGTCCATTTGGGCTATAACGGTACAAGTAATGGCAGTAGAGTTAGCTTACAGCTCTTAAAGAGTTACAAAGATGTCAATGGATAAGAAGAGTCGGTAAGTTGGCTTTAAGGAGCTTGCAGATTTCGGAGTGTCAAGACATTTTTAGATTCACACACTAATTTCCCCCGAAATACAAGTGAAAATGCGATGCAGTCGTGGTCCACTTCTGCCTACTTCGCCAGGTCAATGATTGAAAACAGTTTTAACATGAGAGATAAGTAGAGACGTCGGCAAACAATATCCAAAGGCGAGGTAAATTTTCGCTTCATTACTGTCGCGCGACCATAGTTAATTACCGTGTAATTTTAGTATGCACGAACACAAGCTATACAAATTTGCATATTTCGTACCACTACAAAAAACTCATGGCCGGAAAAAGGCTATTGAAAAGAGGTTCAGTATGGTATCATTAAATGAACACATTTCTACTTCACTCACAGTTATTTTGAATGAAATGTCCATTTTACGTACGCAAATAACCTGGGAGTTCTCGACTTTTAGTTGCGTTTCGGTTGGCTGACAATCGCATGAATTCTTCTTTCAGCACGACGAACTCCGTCGGTAGCTCTACAGTCGAATGTTAATCGTTTGATTCACTTTTCTCACATAGTTGTAAATGCTTGATCCATTCTAAGTCTGAAATTTAGATATATATTTGTTCCCCAAAGATGAAGCTCAAAGAACGAAAGAATTCTGTATTCAAGTATGGCTATTGAGATACACGGTCGGATTACGGCTTCCGGTGTGCGTGTGTTTTTATTAAAATCCACAAATACATAGCTAGTTCACCAGTTGAGGCTCAACAATCTGAATCGCTTCGTTGTACATGTAGGACGCAGATTTCGTTTACTATTCGTTTAAAGATGTGTCTATTTCGAGTAAAAAAAAACCTATGCGTTTAGTTTCATGTGATTTCATGCGTGATTTCATGTGATGGACTTGGAGGATCGATTGCTTGCGCTTGGAATAGTCAGATGGCTTCCAGCTTATGCCAAATTCGCGTCGTATGCAGTACCATGAAAATGTCAAGCTTTCCACTAGAGAAAGAGAAGAATATACAGGCCATGAAAAACTATAGGTTTATATAGTAGCGGCGAACCGAAGAAATCCTCGGCGGCTCCCCGACTTTCGCCTGCTTTCGCTTCGCACGATCAGCCCACTTCCTTGGTCTTTTTCTCGTTTCTGGTCGAGTTTCATCGAGATAGACGTATCAAATGAAGGGAAACACTCTATTCTTCGTATCCTGTATTGCTACAGTCTCCAAAAACACATCTTCCTTGCATCCTGCAACGATTTTGACTCACACTATCGCATGCTCCCATATATTCTTCTCAGAAAGAAAACATTGTTATTCCCGAAATGACGTCAGAAGCCAACTCGTCCCATTCTTCGCTATTCCTCGGTCTTGAACATGGAAATGTGCAAAATTATACACTTTGAAATTTCGTAGAAAATTAACAAAAATAGATAAAACGATAATTTTTTCGCAGTGAAGATCAGGAGAAAAAGGAAATTTATATAAGCGAAAAAAAAAAAAAAAAAAAAATGGGGGTTAGTGGCACTTTAACCCTCTCACTCCCAAGAGCGCATTGTGGCACAGATTAGCAATACATGCTCACATTTGACAATTTGCATCAAATTTGAGCAGCAAAAAGGTATTGGATAGATCTGTCGTTTGGAAGCATAAATCATAACCTCCTCCTATTTGAGACCTGATTAACCACCCGTACAAATTATGCAACTTTTTCCTCTTAGACTCTTGAGGTCAAGTAAATATCTGACAATGTACACACAGTAAAAGCTGCATGTCAAGCTATGGGATACCTCAACTACTGATGCAACGAGTGAGATATTTTTAAACGTTTTCATTCTGTTAGTTTTGAATGCAATTCAAACTGACGCTTGCTCTATGACTGTTAGTGTAATGTATGGTATCCTACAAATAATATCTGTCAATTGGTATGCTATGTGTGGTCCTTGAGTCTATAGTTACCATTTTACAAAATGTGGATTTTCCCACGGGGGTGAAAGGGTTAAAGGTTGCATTCAATGCATACAAAGTACATTGAGAAATAAGAAAACTCAACAGTCTGGATTACCGGTATTGTAAGACTTCTGCCTTTTTTCTCTACAACATGGCACTTTTTTTATAATGGTCGTATGACTTCATTTGCGATGTATGGACAAAGAGGGTTTGTCAATCTAGGAAGTAACATTTCTCTTCAAACAAAAGGGTATAAACTGAAAAGTACAGTATTGCACAGATTCCAATAGTATGAAACAGACACAGAATGTCAATTACTTTCGATCTGATTTTAGGAAGTATGTTAACAATTATGTCATCATATCATTTCTCTGCACTTTTCCGTACCTTCCCTTTTGATCTTATGCTACAACATAGCCTAATTATCTACGCCCTGCATGCAATCTATCAGAAGTCCTTTACTAAAACCTAACACCTAATACTTTCCCATAGGTTGGCTGATATTACTCTATAACCACTGTCCTCCACAATTCTCATTAGGTTATTTAGCTGTGTTTGATGGCAAAGGATCATTTGTGTCTTACACTTCGATATCATCATTGCATTCACTGTCAATGCTGACTGGAGCACCCCCCCCCCCCCCCCCCAGTCAATACCATAGGTAGCAGTAAAAAATGTTTTAGTCAATAGTAAAACTGGCATTTTCAAAGTGGCCTTGCACACACAACTGTAGTGTAATCATGTTGCTTTCTGTGCTAAGGGGATGTGTTATCCAGGCAGCTACCCACTCCTGTAACTTGTGGCTAATCAGGTCAAGGAAACAAAAGTGAGGCACCATAAATCACTCTCACTTATTGGGTCGAGAATTTTCACCTTTTCTAACACTACGAACACGGGAGGGTAGTCCCCATTGAGCTACAACATCTAGAAAGTGACCCAGAACAGTGGATGCTTAATTAATTGTGCTACAAAACAGATAGACAGGGATTCGGGTAAATCCGTCCACACACACATGCACCATGCACAAAACGCCATCTTATCAGCTGATGGATACCTTTAAAGTGCCATAGCGATTGTGGGCGTGACGGCTCTGCACCTGCGAACAGATACACTACTGGGTCAACTCTTTGCAAGAATTGTCTTAGTCGTTCCCTCGGTACATGAATATTACGTGATGCAAGGTAACAAGCTGATAAACCGCCGAGAAGATAAATATCTCGCTTATTTCTGGCTGTTGCCTATGAACATTGGGTGACCATAAAACATAAGGTGATAAGAACTGAGACGAGTTTAAATCTTGAAAAAGAAAATTGGGGGATCTGAGGTTTAGGGGTCTTAGTATTCGCGGTCTCAGCTTTCGGGGTCAGAGGCCTGAGGTCTGGGTTTTCGTGTCTTAGTTTTCGTCACACCCGCTCAAGCCAGGTCATGAATAGTGTAGGAAAAAAAATTCGCGTATTTTGGTCTAGCCGCTAGAACGTTAGCACAAAGCGTTAGAACGCTTAAAAGACCCGACGATAACTATCCGTTAGTTATCCGTTGGTTTAAGCCATTGGATGGATAAGCGTTAAAGTATGTTTTTCTGAGAGCAGTCACATATTCCAAAATTAAATATTACCCTTCCTTCTGAGGTTTTAGTTTCATCGGATAAAAGACCCTATAGGAACTTGGCATTTCACAATGTTTTAGCTCGACAGGGTTCTTCTTATTGCAATAGGACCCGTTTGAATTTCCAAGCTTTTGCGTTGCGTGACCTGACAATGAAGGCCCGAGAAGGCTGTCGCGGAGGTCAAAAGAAGAGTTATGGCTTTAGCTTTTGCTAACTAAACAATGTTTGCACTAGAAGAAGCATTTATTTCAATGTGCCGGATCTCTAGAGCAATAATTTTTCGTTTCAATAGCAAAACTCCAAATTTGGTTGATACACTACCACAATAACTCGCGAATGAAAAAAAAAAAGAAGAAAAAAAAATCCGAGACTTGATTCTTGGCGAGGTTGTTTATATATCAATCAAGACATTTATAGTATCCAAGATTCTTGACTTTATTCATTGAATGGTTACGATTTTAATTTTGATCACATGACTGGTGACAACCAAGAATAAATCTAGTATCGTTCTATCACGAATGATGTCCTCTTGTCGGCTACGCCACTCACTTTCTATTCTGTGATAGTGAGTAGCGTAGCAACGTGCGCTGAGGGTCGCTTCTTTGGTTTTTCGAGGTGTCTGTATAGAGGATCGATAAAGAGGAAAATTTTGAATGACCAGTAGATTCATACTCAAACAATTAGATTATCTAATTGTTTAAGGTGGCCGAACACAGTTTTTAAGTGCCTATGCCTAATTCACCATAACTTTTAAACTATTTATGTTTTGGCGCCCATTTTTTGCAAGAGTCAAGATTAACCACAGAAATATTTATTCTCGCATTTTGACTAGGGTGGGTGCTGTTGCCATGGCAACGGGGCTGGTTAAAAACAAGGCTTAAATAATGTTGTTTTCTTTATTTAAAAAAAATATCCAGTCGTTAGATTGTTTTCATATTTTGCACACTTAGAATTGACATTAAATCCCTTCTGTCGACACAGTGCTAATAAACTTTTGACATAGGCGATTTTCGTAATTCGCCGTTAATCGTTTTCTGTATTATTAAAAATTCCCTGTGTCAAATTTCAGATTTTTTTGATAGATCATTCACGTGGTCTCTGATCTATTCTTCTGCCTAATTTCTTGAAATTCTAACGACTGGATCATTAGAAATCGGCATGTTTCTGCTAAAGCAATCGGTCTCAATTTTTCGAGCGACTGCGCATGCGTTGCATTTAACTGGGTTCTGTTGGTAACAAACAAAAGCTGAAAATTGCTGGGTTCTTTGCATTGTTAGCTTTTCTAACATATCTTTGTAACAAAAAAAAAAAAAAAAAAACTAAAGCCATCAATACACTGCGTTCAGTTATAGAG
>JAHPZR010012550.1:2500-14151 GCA_019787425.1 Platygyra sinensis | reverse complement strand
TAATTCTTTAAAGTTATCGCTTTGTAACATCTACGCACCCAACAATCAAACTGAACAACTAGAATTCTTACAAGAACTAAACAATTGTCTTGTAGACAAAGCAGAACTGACTACACTGATAGTAGGTGGCGACTGGAACTGTACCCTCTCAAAGAGTGATAAAATAGGTGGCAAACCCTGGAGAGCAACAAACTATAGAAATCTTGTCTTAACCACAATGGATATTCTTGATCTTATAGATATTCAAAGAGTTAAACATCCGAAGCTGCGTAAATATTCATACGAATCAAAAACTCTGAAAGTGAAATCAAGACTTGATTTTTTCTTGGTTGCTAAACACCTAGAACAATATGTAAAGAAATGTGACATTTATTCTTCTGTAGCACCTGATCACAAAGCAATTTACATTTCATTGTTGTGGTCCAATCCAACACCCAGGGGGCCCGGCCTTTGGAAGTTTAACAACTCTCTTTTGAATGATGAAGAATACGTCAACAAAATCCGCGAAACATACGCTTACACTTGCGTTTATTACTCTGATTCAGTAAGCAAACGGCTCTTTTGGGAAATGCTTAAGATGGAAATTAGAGCAGCAGCTATTACTTTTAGCAAAAGTAAAGCGAAATCAATATATCGTAGAGAGATGGAAATTAGGCGCCAACTTGATGTGTTAGACGACATTATTCGTAACAATTTTTACTCCTCTGAAATCGATTTGGTCTTAAAAGAATTCGATAACCTCAAAACAGAACTTCAGTCTATATATGACAAGAAGGGAATGGCAGCAATATTTAGATCAAAATGTAGATGGATTGAAATGGGCGAACGTCCCACAAAATATTTCTTTAACCTCGAGAAAAGAAATTACATCAAAAAGACTATAACGGAACTTCGAATGGAAGATGAAACAGTTATTAAAAGCGAGACGCAGATCTTAGACGCTATTGAGAATTACTTTAGCAACTTATATTTGTCAACAGACAGCACAACTCAGGAAAATTATGATGAATATATTCAGGATTTGTCTCTCCCCAGGCTCTCGGATGAAGAGCGAGATAATATGGAAGGTCTTCTAACGTACGAAGAATGTAAAAAGGTTTTAGAGACATTTCAAAATGACAAGTCTCCGGGTGAGGATGGTTTCACAGTAGAGTTTTACAAGTTTTTTTTCGAACTTCTTGGACATGATCTTATTGCTAGTTTCAACGAGGCTTACGAGGCAAATGAGCTTACCATCTCTCAAAGAAGAGGAGTCATTACTCTAATACCAAAAGAGGACGGCTCTTTGCTGGACTTATCCAACTGGCGACCAATTACACTTCTTAATGTTGACTGTAAGATCGCAACCAAAGCAATTGCAAAAAGATTAGAAGCATCGCTGCCAAAATTAATTAACCACGACCAAACGGGTTTCATTAAAGGTCGTTATATAGGTGAAAATATCCGACTTATAATCGATGCTATGGAATATACTAAGGCGCATGACATCCCGGGTATTTTGGTATCTCTGGACTTCCGGAAAGCATTCGACTCCTTAGAATGGCCTTTTATAATGAGAACATTAGACACCTTCAATTTTGGAACGAGCATTAAAAAATGGGTTTGCACTTTTTACACAAACATAGAGAGCGCTGCATTAAATAATGGTTTTCTAACAAAATGGTTCAGACCGTCTAGAGGTGTCCGTCAGGGGTGCCCCTTATCACCGTACCTGTTCGTTCTTTCAGCAGAGATAATGGCTAACAAGGTTCGCCAAGAACCCGGCTTCAAGGGAATTAAAATATTAGGGAAAGAGCTAAAATTAAGTCAATACGCAGGCGATACAAACCTCTTCTGTGCCGACTTGGCCTCTGTCGAAAAAATCTTGGAAATAGTTGAAAATTTTGGTAATATGGCAGGCTTAAAATTGAACCACAGGAAAACAAAAGCGATTTGGCTGGGAAGATGGGAAAAAAACAAAAGCAACCCTTTACAATTAAAATGGTTGCATAGTCCGGTTAAAATCTTAGGTATTTATGTCTCTTACGATGAAAATGGAAATAAGCAAATGAATTTCAACCTTAAGCTACAGAAATTGCAAACCAATCTCGACATGTGGAGGGGCACGTGACCTCACGCTATTTGGCAGAGTACTAATAATAAAATCCTTGGGTCTATCACAACTCGTTTATTCAGCTTCAAACCTTACTGTTCCTCAAGAAATAACTCCGATAATAAAGACAAAACTTTTTAACTTCCTCTGGAAAAATAAAAGAGACAAAATCAAAAGAGCCGGACTTTATCAAGATCGAGGAAAAGGTGGCTTATGTATGACAGACGTTGAAACTATGATTAAAGCTCTGAGGCTAGCTTGGATCCCAAGACTCTTGACCCCACTGAGAAATAAGAAACTGGAAAACGATTCCAGATTATTACCTTACAAAATTTGGAGGTTTGAACTTTCTATTAAGATGGAATTATGACGTAAAATATATAGACGGTTTGCCCTTGTTTTACAAAAATATGCTTACTTTCTTCGATGAGTTAAAAATCTCTAGTCCTACGACGGAATGCAAGATATGGTCCTATTTAATAACAGAGAAATTCTTGTCGGAGGAAAACCTGTTTTTTTAAAGGAATGGTTTGACCGTAATATTTTGTCTATCCAGGACCTGCTGAACAGCAACGGTCAGTTACTGTCTTTCCAGGAATTTATCAACAAATATGACTGCAATACGAATTTTCTTCAGTTTTATCAAGTCATCAGTGCAATTCCAAAGTATTTAGTAACCAAAGCAAGAAATACAGAGCCACCGGAAAACGAACTATATACAAGAAATAACTTTTTGTTTCCGTTAGACGCCTATACACAAATACAACTAGAAAAAGCAAAAACTAGAGACTTTTATTGCTTATTAAATCAGAAAATTCACACAGTCAGCCAAACTGGTCCAATGAAATGGAACAGCATAACAAGACTAGATGAGAATGCGTGGGAAAAAATTTTCACCTCCCTAAAGAACATCTGTAAGGAGACAAAATTGAAAGAATTCCAGTTCAAATTAATTCACAGGATTGTAGTTACCAAAAAGGAGCTTCATCGATATGGTATTAAGGCGGACGATGAATGTCTCTACTGTGGTGAGAAAGATTCAATTGAGCACACTTTTCTTAACTGTCAATTTGTAAAGATTTTCGTAAACAGCGTAATTGACTGGTTTAACGCTGCCAACAACTCAAAATTTGCACCCACAATTGAAGAGAAATTATTTGGTATCATATCAGGCCCTTACGAAAAAGAAATACTAAAGAAATTTAATTACACGATCCTATTTATGAAGTATTACATATACACTAGTAAGATGCACAACCAAGCTATTCACCTCTCTGTCTTTGTTGATAAAGTTCTATTTAAATACAGAATAGAAAAGTTTGATTGTTAGCTACGAAAAAATGCTCCTCACAGAAGCGGCATGCCTTACAGGAAAGTATCAGGTCATACAAGAGAGAAATGTAAACGCTAGTGACTGTGGATGCCAATGTAAAGTACGTTAAGCGATATGTGACGCAATAGTTGATGTTATTACTAGAAGAGCAGGAAACCAATAAAGAATAATAATAATAATAATAATAATAATAATAATAATAATAATAATAATAATAATAATAAAATGAAGTTTATGAAATGAGTGGTGTCTTTGATTTGACTCTTGTTTTTTAGCGATCGGTTGCAAAAGTGAATCAACAAAACTGTTGGGCCACCGCTACCAGAAAAAATAGGTCTGCCGACTGGAGTAGGTTTATGTATTTTGGTCAGCGTGTAGGATTCTGGTATTCTTGGTGAGTTTTGGCCTGAATTGAGCCACTTGTAAGTCATCGTCTCAATATGTCCGTTAGCGAACAATGTGTTGACTATTGTTTTGACTTAAGCGGCTGTTTGGGATACTATGGATTCTTCGAGAGGTTTATAGAATTTCTCGTTGGAGACTTGTTCTAAACCTTCTTCGATTTTCTGAGTTGTATCCATAATAACTGTGGTAGTCCCTTTGTCGGCTTTTTTGAGATTTATCTCGCTGTTAGTTTTAAGCGTTCTGGAGAGCTAGTCTCTGATTTGCTGTTAAATTGTCTTTTACATCGGTAAAAGTGATATTAGCAATCTCAAGTTTTGTCAGTTCAAGGTAATTTTCTAGGCCACTGATGGTTGTGGTGGCGGTTGCCAGTTAGATCTGACGTAAACCGGATGTAGATTGCTTTTAGAATCAGCAAATTTATATTTCAAACGCATAGAGCGAGCAAAAGAATTAAAATCTCTAATGAGATTTTTTTGTGAAGCCGGTTTTTCCGGAGTTGGGATAAATTTGAGGCCTTTTGCAAGCAAAGCAATTTCTTGGTCAGTAAGGTTTGTATTGGACATATTTTTAATGAATTTCTCATTAGTAGTCCTAACTTTCTTTTTGTACTGATTTCTAGAGGCTTTGCGCTTAGTAGATCGCTTTTGACTAATGGTCTGGGTTCGCACGGGTTTGGCGCGAGGAGAGTCAGTGAACCACACACTTGAGTACAATGCAACTCTGTTTTTATTATTTTCACGTTTGGAAAAAGTATTTACAAGAGTTGCAAGTTCGCTGATCTTGGCTTTCAAGTCATTGATTTCATCAGCCTTATTCTGCTGTTTGTTGGCACGTCTGTGTTTAGAGGCTCTGAAGTTGGATCTGCTCGTAGCTGACAGGACTCTTTTCTCTGCATGCTCACGTTTGGTCTGGTCAGGAATCATAGTGGTTAATTTCTGCTTGAGGGCGTTGATGGCCTCAGTGTCTGCATTAACGTTCTTTTCCTGCTGCTGGATCATGAGCTGGAGGAGATCCTGTTCTGCTCGTTCAGAGATCTTTCGTAAGTCAGTGCTGAAGTTCTGGTCTGGTCTGAGGTGCGGTCTAGGCCGGTACTGGAGACCAACAGGGCAGGAACTTTTACTGACGTGTTCCTTCAGGACACAGAGCGATTTCTTAGTTTTAGCGCGTCTCGTCTCCAGGTAGGCGATTTTGTTCCGCAGTGAGCTGAAGCCCTCTATGGTCCGTGGACGCTTGGGGGGCGGCTGGGAAGCTGGAATTTCTTCCTCTGAGTCGGAACTGGCTCTTTTCGAAGGAGACTTGATTGGAGAGATCGCTGGTGGTTGGCTGTCTCTCATCTCGGCGAGCATGGCGGCGACTTTATCGTCGTTTGGAGTGGCCATAGAGTTCTGATAAGAACTATTTGTTTAATTCAGCAAGACCGGTTTCGGAAGCAGAGTGGCGTTCCTTCGTCAGTTGCTTTTTGTTACAGTGCTCAAGTGGCTGTGAGCAGTTGTGGCCAGGGCTCGCGAACGCGCAGCTTTTATACACTGAGTGAGACTGGTTCTGGATAAACTGACCAATCAGAAGTTAGGAATTTCGATCCGTTACGCATGGTTACCTGCGTCGTCTAATGTTTTCGTAAAGACAAAGATAACGGCTGATCGTATGCAAGTCCAGGATCGAAAAACTACTTTGAGTCAGTTTGTTCGAGATCAGACCACTCCCCCTAAAACCCAAAGTTAATTGGAGAAAAACGACATTATTTTAGACACTTAGCATCGCAAACGCGTAAGAATTATAATTGCTTCATGAAAGCTGCCATCTTCAAGATTCCATTACATAGACCTATAAAGACGTATGATAAGCTATTATTGACCTGTGTGAAACATTTTTCAGCCTACCATACAGAAAACAAGTTGTAGTAGTCATGATTCTCAATTCTCCAACGCTTTTTCAACCACTTTTTCTTAGTTACTTTCCTCGAATCGGCGGCGGTTTATTGAGAATGAAATGGGTGCTAAAAACTGCTAATCAATCCTTCCTTCCAAATCAAGAAGCAAAATTCTGGGATCTCTAAATCTAGAAGCGATTTCAGCGAGAATTCCAGTTGCATTTTCTAGGTAAAAGACAACTATTTGTCACGTCATCCTTCAAGGTCACGCATCCTTGGTTGACACAATTTGAACTCTTTGATGTCGATAATTGGAAAAAGGTGAATTCTGTGAAACGAAATGGGGCAAATACAGTTATTTATTTCTTATATTTAGATTTTTGTCCTCGAAGAAAAAAAATTGCTGCTCCGATCCAGTTTTCTTTTCCTTATGAATTTGCCTAACCTCACCCAATATTGTTTAGCCGCACGGGACCCTATCATGTTTACTGTTTCAAAGCTGGCATTATCTAGCGACGGGAACTGTTTGGCTTGTTTTTTTTTTCTGTTTAGTGTGTCAAGTAAAACAATATTGAACTACATTCACACGGAGACAGAACGGTTTATTTACTTTTCAGGAAACTGACTGCATAATTAATCGTTAAACGAAAACAGGCTAGGACGGACTTCATCCAAGTCTCTGTCAATTATAAGTAAAACGAACTTATGATGATAATGGTATTTAAGTTACGAATGCGTTTTTTCAATAAATGTATTGAGTGGCAAATGTTCAGAAGCAGCAGAGATTCGAAGTGGCTATCTTTGAAATCCACAACCTTACACGCAATGAAAAAGAGATTTAAAAACGAGAATTGGAAGACAAGTTATGAGAAATTCTCTTCGCTTTATGGATAGAAAAATGTAAACCTATTAGACATGTATGGCTGATGAAATACAATTAGTCATAAAGAGGAAATGTTGATCGAACAAGAACTAACATTCCATTCTGTAATTCACCTGTCACTCATCATCAAGTACCCATAAACTCACTTGTATAAAAAAGTAAACAAAACTGCGCCCTACAATGAGTTGGTCATTTTATTCGAAAGATTCGCCTTGTGGACCAGCTCCAGGGCAGGATGACGTTTACCATCATTCCTGTGAAGGCTTGCAACAAGGACTTATACTAACCATCTTTTTGCGCTTGGCGTAAGCGGAAGTACGGGGACTGAGCAAAACGCACAGATTTGTAGCGAAGCTGACATCCTATTCAGCCGTGGCGGGTGTATTTTCCCCACCGAAAAACAGATAGAAGAATTCACTGTTTGCCCTGGACACAGGTACTCCCTGACGTATGGCTGGACAAGAAGAAAACGGCTGACCTGATGTCATCCCAATCATTCTGGAAAGCGTAACCTACAGAAAATGCCTCGGCGCATTGATATCGAAATGTCGCCCAGCATCTATATCCTGAAAACCAACCGTTCCCGTAGGAGCAGGTATGAAAAACTAATCGTAACTCAGTGTCTAGATTTCCTGGCCTATATAAAAGGGTTTTTATTCAGTAACAATACGCAAAGAAACGTAAGAAAGAGAGGAAACTTATTGAAAACAATGCGGATATTTACTTTTCGTGACCCGAGGCTACGCGCTATTCCCCGGCAAAACATTTGCGCGACTTTGAACTTGGTTGCTATTGAGAGACGTGTACAGGTGGAGAACAGTTCTGATGTCTGATCATTGCGTAATGATATAGGTAATGTACCAGTCAAATCGAAGCTTAAACATCCCCTCCGGGCATACCCCGGGCATTTGACGCCCTTTCCTGCCCTGGAGGGAGGGCATTTGATCACCACTCATAGGGGGTGGGGAATTTGATCGCTAGCCTTGTTTCATATTACGAGTCGCGCTGATTCCACGTGGGTTGAGAACGACAGCGGAGACAAACTTTGATGAATTCAAAGGAAAAGATTGCGTATTCGTGACGGATTGGTTGAAAATCAAAGGCCTACAGAAGCTGTGTTCTGTATTTGAAGGTGTTTAAGAACCATTTGTATCTATCATATATAAATATGTGTTGTCTAATAAACCATGTTAACATGCAGAGCCTCAGAAGCATAATAAAAGCTACTGAAAAGTTAAAACAGTAATCTGGTGATTTTCCCGGGGATTGGGGCATTGTATTAACGAAGAAAAACGACGTCATGAGTCACATGGAGGTATTACAGGATGTAGAGCGGCCGTTGCGGAAGTAAACACAGTTAATGAAACAGATGGCACCAACAAACTAAGTGAAAGGAATCAGCAAGTTAAACAACTTCGAGTTTACTAAAAATGGAATTCGTGTTTGGTGTGCTCACCAAATTGGCCCTGGAAGCCTGATGACTTATGAAGGAAAGACAGCGCAAGGAGAAACTGGAATGAAGTTGTTGCAGCCATTTGGCGCAAGCCCTCGGCTTAGAAATGTTGGCTCAGGACCACATCCATACCTCTCTCGAGAACCAAGAAATGAAGTCTTTTTTGTGATGCGCCAAGTTGTGTGCTGACTTTCAGAAGCGCGAACGAGGCTCAGGATCATATGGATACTGGAACACATCAGCTCGTTTTGGAACGTGAAACAGTTTACGACACCATGAGAAGAAAATGGGCGCAGCGTATCACCGGAATAGTGTCACGGTCCGCTGAATCCTCCAAGTCCGTCCGTCCACCTGACTCTAACCTTTCTTCTTGTAGTGATGATAACTTAAGTGTGCAAGGCTGGGCACTTAGAGGCCAGAAAACGGCAACAAAAACCTCCGAGAAAGTCAAAGAATTTTTGATAGCCAAATTCAATAAAGGCTTGCTTGGTGGGAAAAAGGCTAATCTAGTCGAGGTTTCAACGGAGATGCAGGATGCTAAAGACTGGAGGGATTGGTGTTGTTTTCACCAGAGGAATGGAAAACTTCACGGCAAATAACCAACTTTAGAATACAAGATTGTAATATTGTAATATTGGAATGAAATGTAATTATTAACCTGGTAGTAAACTTATATTTATTAATTAATTAATTTTATTTATTTATTTAATGTATTTTTAGTTTTAAATGTGTGTAACTCTAGCTTTGATGTGCGTATATTAATGTTTCTTTTTTGTAATTGCAATAAAAATGAAAATTCTCAAAAAAAAAAAAAAAAAAAAACGGCTTAATGGGCCCGGTAATAATCGGGAGCTTCGGGAATGGGCCTCAGGAGGTTTCCTTAAGAGTGTGTCCATGAGTGCGCCAGGCAGGTCTGCTACATTCCATCTCACCGATTTCAATAAAACTTTGCCAGTATAAAGGGTCTACCATAAAACTCAGAAAGACAAATTGGTTTTGGTTTTCGATCTTTCAGGGCGGAGGTAGGTCACCCCCCCCCCCCCCCCCCCCTGGTTTTACTAGATTTTTGCCAAAAATATTGCCTCAATATAGGCAAAATGTAGGAAGTTCTAAGGACAACTGTATTTAACCTATTGCTACCAAGGTTTGCACACATATTGGTCTATCTATTGTGAATGCATGGACCAAGTGACAGTCTATTTGACTGGCCGCTTGTCAATCAATGGGCATAAATATGTGATTGTGTTTTTGGGCCTTCAAATATTGGACGATTTTGAGGTCAAATATCTCACCTTGCCAAAAAGATCTGACACTAATTTTAATGTCCCTTTGTCCATCGATCATTTATTTTTAAAAAACAGTAAAAAAATCTCTGGGCACTGCCGTATTTTCGCTTCGGATGCCACTTGAAAACTGCACCCAGACCAAGCTTACTTTAACCTTAACTTCATACTATGCTGGCAAAAGCGGCCACTAAAAAAAGTTAAATCGTCATTTACAAGCTCGTTTAACAAGAAATTTGCTCGAGAAGGGAGAGTAACGCTAAATGGTTTCCAGATTTTAAGAAATTGAAGCTTACGCATCTTTAAAGATACGCGTGACCGATATATCGATAATAAAATCGCAGTGTTTGTGATTTGGCGTTTGTTATTTTGAGATTTGCTCGCAAAATCAACTTTTGGCTTTCGTACGGCATAAATCACTTTTCAGTCTTTCATTTAACTGTTAATCATCAAGAGGTTGTGCTATTTACTTGTAAATGCTCTGAGGAAATTTCAGGGTTACATGCTGAGTTCTTGTTAAGAGTTACATTACAGCTAAAGAGCAGTAACATATGCCAGCACAAGCTAAAAAGGGCATTACGAGAAATTCTTCCTTATAGCTTAAAATGGAAATGCAGTTCTAAAAATTCGTTTTTTCAGCAATGCATAATTCCTGTGAAAAAGAGTATAATCATGATTGTGTTATTACTGTCACTTACCAAGGCTTACCGCCATGTAAAATTTCTACGTGTAACTGGTATTTGCAGCGTGACACGACCTGATGACCTTTCTTGAGAGCTCCAACAAATTGTTCATCTCTTCTGCCAAGCAACGCTTTCAGAATGTCCTGAAAACTCTACAAGTACATTTGGTTGGTTTGTGACCTGGTTTATCGCCATTTCGCATTATATTTAAGCTATGTGGCTCGCCAGTAAATATGCGCCAGCACTCTTTTGAGACAGCTGGTACACAGTTGTGGATAAAGTGTTTGCGGGATAGGGGAATGTTATTGCTTCGAATTAATTGATCGGTGCATGACGTGCATTGTGAAAAGTCAACCTTGACCTTATGTACACCCCTTTCCGATCTTTTTTCTAAACAACCTTCGTCATTTTTAAAACATTTCTGTTGGAATATGTATGTATTTTTTAGAGATTATTACTGTTCAAAATTCGGTGACAATGAAACTCGATGCCAAACTGTGTAATATGTTTCGTGACACCAAAGAAACACGCTGGTGGAGTCAAAGTACATAAACACAAGTTAAGGTGTACATTTGTGCAATCAAAAACGCTCGAACGCATCATTAACAGAAAAATAGCTTTTTTGCGTTTCATGAGTTGGTATTAGGCCTGTTCAATGCAAACTGTTAGGGTAAAATTTTTAACAGCCGTGAGTCGTGATCATTAGCTTCGATCTCATCAGATCTAAAATGATCACGCGTGGGAAATTTGCTACTAGTCCCTGCTACAGGGAAAAATACGGAAGAAAGTGAGTTGTCTTCTGGGATCCCCACCGAGACACAGGGATCCTGTAGGCCCTTCGAAATTTCCGCTGCGCAAGAAGGGGAGTCTATGGATCAGACTCAAGTGATCTATACGGAGCAGGGAACAACAGAGCCGTTTGAGCCAGTCGAAGAGGAACTGGTGTTACCACGTTTGCGAGTGCGATTTCAAGATGAAACTTCAAGCGAGGAGGGTTGTCCAATACACCCGAACCGTAACGGGTCGTCAAACTGGTGTTGATCCGTGACGGATCGTGGCGGCTCGTCCCTCTGTTTTAGTTTGGTGACCGTTTGTCAGTTCGGCACAGACTTAGAAAATATTCGTGGTTGTGTTATGGTTTGTGGTGAAAATGTCGGCGGATCGTCCTGATCTGGACGGATCGCGACGACCCGTCACTACCTTGACGGATGGTGACGTTTGGTATCGGTTTGTCAATACGGTGTTCTGGTGTGTGGTGAAAATGTCGGCGGATCGTGACGACCCGTCATTATCGTGACGGATGGTGACCGTTTGTCAGTTCGGCATAGACTTAGAAAATATTCATGGCTGTGTTATGGTGTGTGGTGAAAATGTCGGTGGATCGTCCCGATCGGGACGGATCGCGACGACCCGTCACTAGTGTGACGGATGGTGACGTTTGGTGACGGTTTGTCAGTTCGCGATGGACTTAGAAAATATTGATTACGGTGTTATGGTGTGTGGTGGAAATGTCGGCGGATCGTACTACCGATCGGGACGGATCGCGATGACCCGTCACTACCATGACGGATGGTGACGTTTGGTGACCGTTTGTCTGTTCTGCATAGAGTAAGAAAATATTCCTGGTGGTGTTATGGTGGGTGGCGCAA
>JAHPZR010012547.1:37500-40360 GCA_019787425.1 Platygyra sinensis | reverse complement strand
GCAGGTTAGCATGCAATGCCAAGAGACATGGCTCAGTTGAATTATTTTACTATCACTAAAAGGTACACCAAAAAATATAATTAGTAATCCTGTTCTGAGTTTTCGAACTTAATTCCCCAGACTTGCAATAATTATCTAGATGTAATTACTTCACCCGAAATCTGTACTACAAGTCTATTATGTCTGCCTGTAAATTTTTATTGCATCGATTGTTGGATCAACTAAGAGGTCCACCGCTGCACTAGTAGGAATTTGTATCAAAGTAATTAAGTTCTTGAAATATCAGATTTAACAGCATTTGCATAGTGATGACAGGCTCACTCTTTGACACAAACACACATGTGACAAAATCAACGATAGCAGTAATGACAAAAGAAATTATCTGCTGACATCGCCACAATTATGATTCTACTCCCCTACATTAAAACGACTTCGCAACTACTACAAACATGACAAGGAATCAAGCAGACACGGGGCGACCACGATCAGCTGCTTCAAACGGTTGCAATCAGCATTAAATACTAATCAATGCACGTTTACCATAAAATGTTCTCCAGCCCTTTCGTCCATAAGCAATGGGCTTGGCGATCTAGAGTCTGGCGGTGTGGGCTGAAAACCAGGATAACCGATGAAAGAGCCACAGGATGGCTGCTGAATTTGCTGAGCTGGAAACAGACTTCGCCCCGCAGAGTCTGCAATAAAACATCAAACGAACAAAACAACCAAATTTTGCGTCACGCCTTTCCGTTAATCACACGACGATTAAAATATATGAGCATCGGAAACTTCACTTACTGGGATCCAGGGCTGAGTCCAGCAAGGCATTGATTCGGGTAAGGATGGAAGTCTTATCCTCTGGTGCATTCTACAATATCAGGGAAATGAATTAAGATCACAGCGCATTGAACAAGAGTAGAAAAATTCTTAAAATAACTGGAGCACAATTGTTGACCTCAATGTCTGACCCACAGCGATTGTTGCCTTTGTGAATTTATTTATCGAGAACGTGTACAAAGCAACTTCAAAACATCCACTCAGTTGACGTTTATTTCCTCTTGCACTTAAAAGTTGAGCGAAGGCAAGCTTGTGACTGTGATTTAGTGCTGAAAATATTATATTGGCGTTTTCCTTTTCATTAGAGTCAGCAAAACAACTACATCGACAGCACATTTTAGCCGGAAAGAGCTCCTTCCTTCCGCACCTGGACTGTTGGCAATTACCAAGGCAATTCTTGAAAAATAGCTAACAGCCGCTTGCCTCAGCCGTCACCAAAATTCAACAACAGAGAAAAATAAATTCAAGAGTCAAGCTCACCTCCTTACTCATGGCTGAAAGTGAAAGCGTCGAGAACTGGCAAACCTCTTCATTCTCGTCTCTCATGGCCGCAGTATTTGTATCATTTCGGTTTGGAAGCACAGTGCACGTGGAATCTGTGCATTCTCGTGCACGTCACCTCATTGGTCACTCAATATTGCCATTGTTTCTAAACCAATCGAATCGTCGTACACAAGTCAGACACAACTTCCTCCTATCATAACTTCCGGTTAATTTTGTCATCTTCGTACCAGAACAATATTTTCGGCCAAAATACGAATGATCCTTTTTTTCATTTATAATAACTCTCGTCAGCTTTGCTTTCCCAACATTAATTCGATCATTAAAATCTCTTGCTAAATATTTCAAGTAACTGCTAGTTAAGATTTTCAGAATTCAAATTTCGGGAAAAAAACACGCTGTGTCTAAATACCCGGCAGCCGGGCAAGGTCTCAAATGGACTAAATGCCCGGCAGTCATACATTTTCACAGAATTTCCACTGAAAGATTCTTTCAAACTTCTTGATGGTATTTGATGTTTCTTAAGAAATGTAGACCGATTCCAAAAATTACGCTCGTTTGCAAGATGACGAAATAACCTAGCATACTATAAAATCGGCATGTGCTTACATCGGCAATTAGAGATGTTTATCGAATTGCGACAAACAGCTTCTTTCGAATTTAATGAGAAGATGTGATGTTTGTTTAGAACAGCTAAGCGATTCTAAAAATTATTATGGATTTGCAGTGGATGAATTCTCCAAGCTTGTGCATACCATAAAATCGCAATGGTCTTTATCCGACTGCCGGCCACGGTCTCAAATAGACATTGTTCACCGAATTCCCACAAGAAAGCCTCGTCGAAACGTGTTGAAATAAATAAAAAAAATTATAACACTATGCCAAATACTATGCGATTCTAAAAGTTATTTTGGATTTGTAGTGGAGGAGAGGTTTTGAATAAAACAAATAAATGACAGGAATTTAACTATTCTAGGACACAGAGCTAGTAAAGTCGTGCCCAAGCCTGGTTCTGTCCTCGTGTACCGGTTCGCAAGAGCCGCTACAAAAGCACCAAACAATACACACAGCTAACCAATGACTCCTAAACAAAGAAAGAACGATGGTTATTCCCTTGTGAACCGGTACACCAGGACAGAACCCGAAGCCTGGTTTACAATTTTGAAAGTGAAACAGCGAACTTTAGAATACAAGAAGCTACCAAGAAAAGGGGGAGCTTTAGAAGCCATAACTCGTTAAAATCGATTCAAGTCGAAAGAAAACAGACAACAAGCAATACACTGTGGAAGTAATAAAAGGCATTTTTATTCAGAGATTTCTAGTATTTCTACCTCCTAAAACCGACCGTAAATACAAGTATTCGTATACTTTTTATGGTGCCCTTTTTATACAGCTGAACTGGTCCGAGATGAAAAGGAGAACTCTGATTGGTTCAGACCGCTAAGTTGGACCGCTAAAGAATTAATTTCGGCGAACTGCTAACAAATAGAGACCAAACCGGTTTTCTCAAAGGAAGATTTATTGG
>JAHPZR010012547.1:0-35000 GCA_019787425.1 Platygyra sinensis | reverse complement strand
TTCGGTCATATGTAAAATGGGGCATGGCGTCATTTCGTTGCTATGGTAACTCAGATCTTGGTAAAATGTACCCCATTTGAAACTTTCATCTTTCTCTAGCACACCACTAACGTTTGATTTTCTGTTGGATTGATAATGGTGGTGCTCTAGTCGCTCAAAGTTGAACGGTGTCGTGACTCAAAAATCCGATCGAGCCGCCTTAACGTTAAAAATTGTTTAAGCTGCTGGGAAAACCGTCGTCTAAGCCCTTTGTGGAAAATCGTTGTAATAAGTTTAATCCCTTCTCGGCTTGTTTATATTCTATCACCGTTGCCAACAAAACATGCCGCTCTAGATAAGAATAACAACATGGTTTACAACTTTCTCTGGAGTGATCAGTCATTATAAAAAATGGAGGTTTAAAAAAACATTTAGTCAATGTTAATCATTGTAAAGGGAAATTATTCCTTGATTCTCCTCAGCAAAAATGACTTGGAATAGACGCCTTAACAACAGAAATCGTAAAAATCTGGTCAGAAATCATGACAATTATTAAAATTATGATGATAGCATAACTTCTACCGAAAATTTGTTGTACCTGATGAATTTTACCGTGTATAACGATAAAGTTCAAAGTCAAAGTTAAAGAATACGAAACGTCAAGCATTTAATGGTCTTTAATGAAAGACGCAGATGACTTGCTATCTTTTACTGAATTCAACTCAGGAAGAATTCGACGCCAAAACAAATTTTCTTGTTTATCACGGTTTGGTATCGTGCATAAAATTGTTAAGGAATGCTGCCACAGAAAACCGAAATACAAAAACCCAGAAATTTCAGCACTTTTGTAGAGAACCTCATAAAAACTCCTAAATCCAATACATTGGCATGCGAAAAGCTAGTCAGCGCTAGTACGGTAGCTGCCGGTTTCACCCCACCGAGTTCGCCCCCACATCAACTCAACTAACGATGAAGTGGTTAAAATTAATCTTTCTCTTACCGAGAATAAAAGACAACATTGTGCACATGGTGAAACAAAAGCACACAAAACATGTTTATTTCTTGTTCTTTAATCCATTGAAGGTGACTGGCGAACTCGAACTCGAAACTTTAGGATGAGTTCATGGGGACGAACTCAATTTTATGCAACTCGGTAGGGGCGAGCTAGCCATTGGGCGAAATTAAACCGGTATCATTCGTCAGCGCTAAACAGAGCAGCCCTAGGGAAAGCCAAGAGAAATGATGTATTGACGGCAGTCTTCAGTACTTCAAAACACTTATTGGGAGATGGCTTACAAACTCCCTTTCTGTAGCAGAAAAGAAAATTATATTTGTACTTTCTGTAGAACCGAGAAGGAGTCCCTTTTTCATTTATTAAGGTCGTGTAGCGAGAAGTCTTGTTTTTGGCAGAGCTCTATGAAATAAATGGCCGAAAACCATATAAAACTAAAAAATAAAACTGTGGTTGGACACCCTGTCCAAAAAAAAGCAATACTTTTACTTCTAGCTGCAAGACAATCAGAGGTAGTACTCCCAAAAATATAAAGATTTCCTAGTTTTCTTCTTCTTTAGTACCTTTAGTTTGAATCTTAAACCTCAAATAAATTAATAAATGAACAAAAACAAGATTAAAACAATGTCAATATGTAAGTTTTAAAAGGAAGCCATGCATGCACGAAAATACGATAAATAATTTAGCTGATATTCGTAGTGATCGTTTTATCTTCATAGCTTACTGACTACATGTATGCTAAGTAGTTCTGTAGAAGTCTGTTAGTAATGTATTGCATTGTACTTCGATGTAAGTCAACGTTGTTATTTATTTAAAAAACCTTGAAAAAATAAAACGGAAAACGAATGTCCATTTTGGCGATCACAAAGGCAATCATATAGGTGTTTGTAACCATAAGTTAGAGCAAGCTAATAGAGGATAATGGTTTGGAAGGCTGGTGAACATCACAGAAGCAAATAAATAGGCTGAGATTGATGTTGGAAGGCCCTTGACCCTGCACATCTTTTGTTTAAGGCTCATTGACTATGCCTCAATTACATAATCGGATTCGCAAATATGCTTACATGTGGATGGGTTTAAAACTTGTATGAATATAATCCAAACAAAGGTAAAACCATCGTTTGTTAAGTTTCCTTTCCATAATACACGCAGCCCACAGCTTTACAAATACCATAAAACCGACCAAAAGTATTAAAATTCGGTTAAAATGATTTCTTGGCACCTAAACTACTACACTCAAATCTAACTTCAGCTGTGTAGCAGCAGTTAATTAATGGGTAAACCTAAAGAACAAATTGCCCTCTTTGTTTCCAGCAGGTCTAAAGTCCTGCTCAAATTTTCACAAAAAGTCAAATAGAGTTTCGATATATAATATTATTAAAATAAATACCTCAGCACAAATAAACCCACAAACTCTGTAGTTATTCCCTAGAGCCTCATATTGAGGACTATTGTTTTGAGCTGCATTTTATATATTAAGGTGATTCCCGAGTTTTACATTGCGCATTCCTACTGTGCACGATTTTTGCGTCATGAGCGCGCGCGCGTACAAAACGTAAGAGATTTCCCTCAAACTTATTAAGCTCGATAGCGAGATAAAAGCTCCTTTTCTCTTAAAGGAGAACAGTGACCCCCACTTTTTATTTTATAAATTCAATGAACAATATCTGCAATAACTGAGAAAAAATTTGGCAGAAATCTATATCTACTTTTTTGGCAAATGAAATAAATGCTACAGATAGAGACGTAACAGGCCCAACAGAGCAAGTCCAAATTATGTTTCCTTTAAAGGATAAAAATATCAATTAATAATGCAGGGTATTTGAAGCCATTTTTTTTTCTGGGACGTAGATGAATAAGCAACCAAAGAAAGTCGAACTCTGTGTGACATAACACGCCGCATTGAAAAGTAATCGAGCTTATTTGTTGCGCACTGAGATAACCAAAAGTCACCTAAATAACCATATTTGTCAGCATCGTGGCATGAAAACAAGCACGGTGACCCCCTCTTTTTATTACGTTTTTAACATCTCCTTGTACTGTAATGACACCATACTAAGTTTCATCGGAAATCTATGGCGGGTTCTTTTACTCGGGAATCACCATAAGATTGGTCTTTTGCCAGTTTATGTCAACTCTTATGAACTCTCAGTTTGTCTGACCACCAGTCTATAAAGCTGAAGAAACTGTTGTCTGGACCAATCTAGTGACTTCTCTTCTTGTACTTGTTCTATGGTATACGGTGGGCTATCAGGGCTGTCATTAAGGGCCACAACTTGTGGCACCTGTTTTGACTGAGTATACTCTTCCTTCAAGTTACAGCTGGTGAAATTGCCTGCTCTTGATAGAATTCAACCATAAAGTAACAAGTTTGTTAGGGGTGTAGAGAATGAGGCCACAGGTGACTCAAATCTTAATGACAGCCCTGGCCATGAAACCAGTTGATTGCTTCATTTAACTTGACACTCTTTTTGTTTGTTCCTTAGCTCAGCCATCCTGTTTGCAGCTTCTACCTACAATGTAATTGTACCTTTCAGGTACTCTACAGAAGCACCACAAAAACGTGACACTTTTGTAGTAACTGTTACAATAATCTGTCAGGTGTTCCAGTAACCCAGCACATGTAAGGATCACTCCAGGACAGTTGACTGGTTTCCTGTTTGCAGCTCATTACACCACCGTTCAAATGTAATTCTCACTGGAAGTGAGTAAATATTTGACCTACCCATAGAGGCAGAACACTTGTCTGTCAAGGCATGGTTCACTGGCTGTGTACTTTTGATGGCAGCTGCAGCCATTATTCAATGAAACTACAGTCTGAGTAGACAAACTATATGTATTGGAATTTACTGACTTCTCTTTTATTGTGTTTTGCTGCTGTCTTTATTTCTTGCTATCCAGCGGGGAAACTCTTGTTCAACCATGTTCCAGTAACTCTCCTAGAATTTAACAAAGGCAAATAATTATATGAACTAAACTGACATATGGGTATGAAGGTGTAGTAATATGGGAGCAGGGATGGCGCAGTGGTGAGAGCACTCGCCTCCCACCAATGTGTCCCGGATTTGATTCCGGACCCGGTGTCATATGTGGGTTGAGTTTGTTGTTGGTTCTCTTCCTTGCTCTGAGAGGTTTTTCTCCAGGTACTCTGGTTTTCCCCTCTCCTCAAAAACCAACATTTCCAAATTCCAATTAGATCTGGAATTGTCAAGCACTTTATTATGAGCCTCTGGCTCGGGTGATTGTGCAAGCACTCCCTGAGTTTGACATTAAATTTGCATTTACATAACGCCTTTACCGGCCGGTAAAATGCAGTTAATGGAACATGACACCCCTTGGTGCAAGGCTGTTTTTCGTTTGTCACGCAATCCAGTAGGATAAATAATAGAACAATACTGAATGCAAAATTCATGAAAGAATGTTCCCTTGTTCTGGCAGTTAGCACAAACGCTATTCATGTCTGTATTTTAGCTTCTATCTTGCCGTGTAATCTAGTTAGATATCTTAGCAGCTTCTCCTAGATTGGTCCTTATATTTGTTAGCCCCATTCATGGCTGACAAGCTTGCCACGTTGCGTCTATTTAGCTTATAGTAGAGCTGTACCTATTGGTCGAACTTTGGGACACTGTCTTGCTATATAAACTTCAAATTACTGTCACAGGACATAATCCTGGCAGTTTGCACGAGAGTAGACATTTTGCAACAATTTTGCTTTAAAATTTTCCCACCCTCCCTCCCTGGGAGAAGGGCTTTTTAATTGTTATTTGCCAATAAACTGGGGTCACTCCTTGTGGTTCGGTTAAGTCTGCGTAGCAACTTCCCCCAAGCTTTGGCATTGCTTGTCTCTTGCCATCTTATATCCTTGCCTTTATCTTGTCCGATCCAGCCTCTGCTGTGCTGGGGAGATAAGAAAGGCTCTGCCAATACTCTTGTTCTATTCCCATGTTAGTGGGGGGATAAGTGAGGCTTTTGGTTTTGTGCACCTGTTATGAAGTCGTGTCAAACCTGCCACAGGGCTGTGTCCCCCAAAATTACGCCATATTGTTGTTTGCTTATTTGTTGCGGTTACCTTATCTAGTTGCGGTACACTCTGCTCTTAGTTTAAATAGTGGAATAGTGACATTAATTTTACATTTACAAGCTTCAAGTTCTTCCTTGTGCCTTCTTATACACAGATCACCGACTGCCTGAGAAAGGAAAAATCGTGAGGAAAAATAACAATTAACCTTAAAGACACTAAACTCTTAACCCACCTGAAGGCCAATAAATTTAGCATCATTTGAAGAGACGCATGCTTTCTTTTCTAATCCAGTTTGAAGTGCATCCAACTCCTGGGGGTTAAATAAAAAAAATTAATTTACAGCTACAAAAATATTTTGGTCAAGGTATGAATTTCATTATAGGTCCTATGTCATCCAAGGTGTTCTAAGTGGTAGAGCTCTGAACATGAGCTGAGGTCATTACATTGTATTCTTGGGCAAAACACTTTACTCTGACAGTGTCTCTTCCTATCCAGGTGTATAAATGGGTACTGAAGATGAATTTAATGCTTAGGGTAGCCCTGTAATTTGGACTAGCAACACAGCATAGCAGTAGAAATAGTCCTAGCTGCTTCTCACATGCTACTGAATCTGAGATAAGCTCTGGTGTACATGGTATTGACCACTGACATAGCCTAACACAGACTTAAGCAACCATTATTGTAACTGACTGCAATCACTTTAGGAATTGCCAACTGGTCTATTCCTAGATCTCATCCACAGTAAACAAAACTCGAATTAGAGGTTCAAGATTATTTATAGCTGCATGCACATATGGTATAGCACTATCAATAATAACTTACAAATCCCAAGCTAAATGTTATAAAGCTGTCATAACCGATTACCCTCTATTGATTCTACAAGTGTCACTTACTACAGACTGTTCTAATAAGTGGCCAGCTCTTGTTATGACTAGTTTTGTTTTTGAATTCCCAAGGTGGTCAGTTCCAAGAGTTTCAATTGTAGCTGGGTCCCAAACATTGCACCAGAATTGAAACTAAAGCTTTGGCTAAGTATACTGTTCTACTTTAAAGCGCAGTAATTAGGAGAGTTGAACTGTGTGATAACCCAATGATTGAAAGGCTGGAAAAGAAAACAGTCTATCTGCCTCCTGCACTGTTCATTTGCATTCATTTGATTGGTCATTACTTTGCTCCTTCCTTTGTACATTTGTTCATTCGTCCATCTGTCCAGTCAGTTGCTTAGTAGCTGGTTAGTCAGTCAGAGAGCCATTTTACAATAACTAATGTACATACATCATACCTTGACCAACTGATCATTTCTTGTCTTGGTCCTGTGAAAATCATCAGTAGTAACCTGGAGTTTTTTCTGTTGTGTTCCCACAAGTGACTCATTTGCTGCAAGTAACATCTCACGCTTTGCAAGACTGTAAAGCATTTAATGTACCAAAAAAGATTGTTTCCAATATTAAACATATATTTATACTATACACAGTATTCAATTTCAATTTCAATTCAATTTCAATTCAATTCAATTTATTAATTTCAATTAATTCATCAATTAATTAATGTAAATTAAAACAAATGAAGAATTAAATTTTAAATATCTACAAACCCGCTTGTAGCATAGCTAATCTAGGCGGGTTGTATTAATTATAGTCATATTAACTGAGCAAAAAGTGATTTAAAAACAGCTACTAAATAAATAAACATACACACATTAATAGTTAATCAAACACATAAGTAAAAAGGTATAAAGCAAATTAAGAGGTGTAAAGTAGATAAACGGCTAAATGTAAGTTTGAAAGCTATAGTGTATAATAATTACTTGTGTTTAAATTCAGTATTAGAGAATGGGCATCAACATAACAGTCCTCAATTTCAAGTACAGTTAGAAGCAGCTTATGAATTTTTCTTTTAAATGCTCTTTTCGTGAGCTTACGCCAATCGGGGTGTAGACAATTCCATAGTCTCGTACCGAAAGCAGGAAAAGACTTAAGTTTTATATGCAATCTGGATTTCTGTACAAAAAGATTATCTGCACACGAGAAACGCGTGTTGTAAGCATGAATGTCAGATGAATGTATGAAGAGTTCACGAATATTTTTAGGTGTAGAATGAGTAGAAACATCATGCATTATGGTTGAGACCGTTTCAAAGTAGAGCATATTTACAGGTAAGATGTTGGAAGCAACAAAAAGAGGGATGGCATGAGATCTTTTGCTGGCAAAGAAAATTAGGCGGAGTGCACGCTTTTGCAGAGTGAGAATCTTTTTTAAATCACACTGAGATGCTTGGCCCCAAACAGGGAGACCGTAGAGCGTGTAGGGAAATATCAGCGAACGGTAGATTTGAAGAAGGGTATTTAGAGGTACATGGTGCCTTAGCCTGGCAATTATGCCTACTATTTTACTGATCTTCGAAGCGATATGATCAATATGAGGCCTCCAGGTTAAATTTTTGTCAATCAGTACTCCTAAAAATTTCACATAATCTTTGCATTCAAGAGGCGCGAATCCATTATTAATAATATCCGGAATTCTGATACACGGCTGATAGTTTATTCTTTTTTGTGCTGGCCTAAAGATGACAAAGTTTGATTTCTTCGCATTAATGGTTAGTTTATTAGCATTAAGCCAGTTACAGACATTATTAAGCTCATTATTAACAACGGTTTCCAGGGTTTTCAAGTCGTTGTCAGCATATAACAGGTTTGTGTCATCAGCAAATAGATAAAAGCCAAGTTTATTGCTACACAGATAAATGTCGTTTATATAAATCAGGAAGAGTAAAGGACCTAGAACAGACCCTTGTGGAACTCCAGTTACCGAGCCCTTCTTCGATGAAATATGGTCATTGTCAATGTGCGTTGTTTGTGTTCGATTAGCCAAGTACGACGTAAACCACTCATGTACAATACCTCTAATCCCATAGTGGTGCAATTTATCAAGTAAAATCGTGTGATTGACCGTATCAAATGCTTTCTTAAAGTCCAGAAAAATGCCACAGGTAAACATTTTCTTGTCCATATTTGTTTGTATCATACTCACAATGTCCAGAATTGCATGCTGAGTGGAAAAAGTCTCTCTAAAGCCATACTGGGCTTTATATAATAATTCGTTATCTTCGATGTATGATTTCAATCGGTTGTACATAACTTTTTCAAAAATCCTGTTAAAGACGGAAAGTAATGAAATAGGACGGTAGTTGCTAGGGTCGGTCTCATCGTCGCCTTTGTATACTGGGATAATTTTTGCATGTTTTAACTTGGAAGGATATTTGCCAGTTTGAACAGAGAGGTTGATGAGTTCAGCTAAGGGTGATGAAATTACGTTCTTTGCGCACTTCAAAACGCGAATAGGGCATGAGTATAGCCCATAAGCCTTTTTAGACCGAAGAAGCGAAATTTCTAGTTCTATGTCTGACGAAATGACCGGTTCAAAGAAAAAGGAGCTGGTGAAATTAGTATTAATTAAGTATTCGTGATAGTGACAATTGCTATCTGGTACATTTGCCGCGAGCTTTTGGCCAATCGTAGAGAAGAAGTCATTTAGCACGTTCGGAAGTTCCGCTGGGTTACGCGTCACGCCATTTCCATTCAATCGTTTAAGACCAACAATGGGTTTAGATTTCCTTTTGTTGCGATTCATTACCTCGTTGATTCCAGTCCATGTTTTCTTCATATCGTTCATGTGTTGTGTAAAGTATGTATGATAATAAAGCTTCTTACTTTGTCGAAGTTGAAGTAGTATAAATTAGGTTAGGCACAAAAATGTACAATATTTTAATTTGGCACATGTTCATAAACCAAAATTTGGCCTTTGTTTTTTTTGTGATTGACTGAAATTGTGGCGTGACTTGCGTCACTTGGAACATTTGAGTGTATGCTTATTTGATCTAGAAGTTTCGTGCATATTTAATTAGCCTTGTCACGGTGACTAAGCAATTTATTTTAGTCGTTTACGTCTGCTGCTGTAAATAGTTTACATTGTAATGATACTTTATTTAGTATAGCTGGAAAGTTCTAGAACACTTTGCTGTAAATTAAGTAAATCGGTGTAGTGTTTAGATGGTTTTTTATCCCAGGAGTGTTTGAGGCTTTATTTCCCAGGAGTTTTACAGTAGTGTGTACTGAAGTGTGACGAAGGTTGCGTGTAATCGACAGAGGTCGTGTTTGTGAAGTGTAACAGAGGTTACGTGGATATTTGGCAAGAGGCCGTGTGTTTAAAGTTGTGTCGTTACAAGCCTAGCGTGTGCTTGTTGAGAAGTCCTGTGTGGAAATACTGCGTTCGTCTGGAATAAATATCCTGTTGTGTTTTCCGGAATCCCTGAGTTCTGTTTGGACTACAAACTATACCTACCACTAAAAACATCGAACTTGCAACACTATTGCTTTTATATAATAATTCAGGAGACGCACGATTTTTCCATGGGTTTACCAGGCACAATAAACCATAGCTGATTGACCAATCAGAGCGCGCACATTGATTTGGTTATTATAGGTAAATATTCTGCCACTATTCACCGAGATTGAGAAGAATAATTATTGTTTTAGTATATACACAGGAAGTGATCTCAACAACATTTTCAAAAGGAAACCATTAAAAATCGATTTAATTGACCTCTCAATTCATGCGTGGAAAACGTGCCATTTTGTTTTTGTTTGACTTACCCATTACTCACTCGGTAGGGGGTGAGTGTGTATATACTAAATTGTGATAGGTGATGGAAGCAATAAGGTGAAAGTGAAAATTAGTTTTTTACAATAACTGCAGAAATTCACTTGCGCTCATTGGTTAATTTTACTGTCAATATGAGGACAGACACATTTTGAATTTGAAATTCATGCGACGAGTCAGCGAGCGAGAGCGGGCAATTCGACAATTTGTTATCGTAAAAAACAAATTGATGTCAGTTTTTAATGCGTCTGTCCTGTTATTGACAATGAATTTCGTCATAACATTGTCAAAGTAGTCTGCGGCGGATCCACAGCTACTTTGACAATGTGATGACGAAATTCATGATCAATAACAGACGCATAAAAAAACTGGCGTCAATTTGTTAAACGGACATCGGACCGCAATCCTCATGTAACATGTTTGAAATGGGCGCGCATTTTTAATTATGAAATGCGTACCCTGAAGAATTGAAAAACGTTGCTTCGTCAACAAGGTGTTAAAGAAAGAGAGTGAACTTACATTTCTTCGTGCTTCTGGCTCAGCTGAGCTTCTCGAGCCAACCATTTCGTGTATTTAGTTTGATCTTCATTCCGACCTTCCATTCCATTCCCTAATTATTTGCAGCGGGGTAGACCAGGTCAAAATTATCCTCATTTACCGAACACTGTATTGTCCTGTGCATGTGGGACATGCGAAGGCTCTGGGATCTACTTATGACGTAATTATCAGCCACGAAAGACCCAAGATGGCGGAAGTTGACCATGTTATCTTGGTCTTGGTTTTCATCTCTCTTATGACCCAGGTGTGTATTCACAGCTGCAGAATCCTTTGCAGTTTTTTATGTGGGTTTTTCTTAAACAAAGATCTTAAATACTGTGCTCTTTTGATTAGGGAAATGGGCAAGATGCAGGTAATTTGGGAGTTCTTCACGTCGAAGGAACTAAAGATTGGCAAGATTTTTGTATCGCTTACAATACAATGTGGGCGTCCATTCCAACGGATCTTGATGAAACGGTAAAAACACTATGTTTGAGATTTTGTTTAACAAAACACTTTTCGTCTTGCGCTCAAACATGGCGAACACGCATGGATTTTTCCGCGAGTGTTTGAGTTGCGAGGTAACGAAACAATTTTACTTAAGCTTAAATCTTGTACTTCATTGATTCATGACTCTTTGTTTGTTTTGGTTTTTAAAGACATAATTTGATACTACCATTTTGAGTAAACGTCTTAAGGCATAATAAAAGCCATTTCTGTGCATTTGAAAATATTTTTTTCAGCGGGGGTGGGAGGTGCGGGTTGGCGGCATAAGGGTAGGGAGGATATTATACCTGCCAACTCTCATGACTTAGGCGCTAGTCTCACGCCTGTGGGTTGAAAACTTCAATCTCACACCGGCTCACGCTTGTGGGCCAATGATTGAAAAATGTGAGTTGTCGTCTTCAAAAATCCCAGCACTCCCAGGATAAAAATCTCACGCCTATATCTCGGAAAAAGTTGGCAGGTATAGGATATCAGATGTCCATGTCTACTGACAGTCCAAATTTATATTTATTTATTTATTTATTACAATTCAATGGTGTACTTAACTCTTAAACTTGTTACTGATAATTCAGTGGGGTGGGTAGATTTTACAAGAGTACAGTTCTGGTGACCATTTTGGAGAGTGCTAATCATTGAATGGTTACTACTCAGAGTGAAATATTACAGTCCAATCATTCCATAGTCAGATCAGATCAGCAAAATAGTCAGATGATAGGCCTCTTGCACTAAGAGGTCATGTGACCAATGCTTCTCTTAAACAGTGAGTTGTAATCTTGCTGATGCCAAAAATTGACAGAACACGTAAAAATTATCTTACACCCGAAATTTGAGAGGAAGCACATTTAAGGGAGATATTTTATTGTACTTTGGTTTTTCAACAAAGTAGTATGATTTGTATTGGCCGCCATGTTGGAGGGTATGCTCTCGCCCTCCAACATGGCGGCCAAAACTACTTTTTGCTTATATCTTGTTAAATACATGTATTTCATAGTTTCGTTCAGATGTGCTATAAATGTTACCACTTCATCTTTTCAACATTTTCCATGAAGTTTAAGTGCAAAATTTGTGTCAGAAAACGGTAATTCATAATTTTAAGAATCAAGTTTTGGTCACATACACACATACATACATACATACATGCTTTATTGAACCTCCCCAAAGGGGCTTTTAAGGAACAATATTAAAAATTAAAAAATAATAATAAAGACTAACTCATCACTATGTCGATTACTGAAAACTACACATCACTTTTGACTCAATTAAAAAAAGTCCCTTAAAAGTTTGCTCCTCACGTGACCAGTTACAAACTTTCTCTTTTTAAGCAAATGGTTCGGGTTTGAAAAACCAAGTCACTATTATTTTGTTTAAGAGATGACCCATTAATAGTGTTTCGAAGGCAAAATCATGTAACTTTCATTTTATAAAAGTAATGTCACATGACCTCTTAGTGCAAGTGGCCTATTCCACTTAGAAAAAGGTATTCTTATTTGATGAAAGTGTAAACACGGGGAAGTTAAAACAGGGTAGTCAGATCAGAACCAACAAAGCAACATTCCTCTATTGCCATGAATTAACGTAATTTGTTCAGTCCTTCAAAGTTTTAGTGTAGTCTAGCCTGAGTATCAGGCTTTTCTTTCTTGTGGGGTAGGAGAATGAAGCACCCGGCAAAGAAAAGCCTGACACAAGGGTCTTTATTGCAGTCTTCCACCTTCTCATAGCGTGACAAGCATCAGTGTACATATTAGCCAATCAGAATTATTTCTGGCTGTCATGTCTACTTTGCACAAATTTTGCGTGCATCACAGATGACAACGGCAGTTGTTTCTAATTTCGTCCAGGTTTCCGAGCATATTTGCGTAATTTGCCTCGAAAATTTTCACACAGAGTATGGAAAGTGTGTCGCCACAGTGCCGCTTTTTGCTGAAACTTTTAACAAAGAGGTTGCTAATGTTTTGTGTGAAAACCTATAATTCTTGTGGAATTATTGCTTGAGTTGAGAATTGTTGTTATTCAAGATAGTGAAGATGGCAAAAGGACTGTTTGCAAAAAATGCGCTAGGAAAATAGTGAATTGCTACAGAATGTTCGCTGAGTTACGGGAGGCATTGGCGGGTGGTAGGGCACTCGACGAGGCAAAAGACTTATAGCTTCAAGCGCTCCCAGCCACAAACACCTTCGACAGCCAGTCCTAGCTAGTAGTTCAATTCCTTCTCGGCTAGCAATCTTGCAACTGAAGTGACTCCAAAGGCAAGCAGCACTTGTGAAAATGAAGCTGAAGGAACTCAACGAAAATCCTCACTGAACAAAGAGAGCTCTGTTTTCTGACCAATACTCAAAACCAGAGTAGAACATCTTTTCGTTTGACAAGCAGGCTTTTGAGTCATACACGTAATTCCTGTTCTCTCTTTTAAGTTTATTTGCAGGAAAGAACTGTAGAGCGACTTCAAGAGCTGTTTTGAAGTTGTGACTTTACATGATCCCATTGAAATAAATATCTAGCGAAGTTTTCGTTCTCGTCGAGATCAGTTCACAGAACATGCCATTATGAAATTTTTATTTCTGGTGGTGTGACGTCAGGATGCATTGTAAATTATCCAATCAGCACAACGTGTAGAATCTGGATGTACGACATGAGCCAATAAAAAAATTTGTGTCAGGCCTTTCTCTCCAATTCCTCCCTACCCCTACCCTTCTTGCTGAGAAAGGCCTGATGCTCAGGTTAAGTGTAGTCCTGTATTTTGACTTGGCAAAATCTCCAACAACCTCAAGAGAATTTTGAGTTTGTCTTTGAAGAAGCATGAATCACATCATTTCATTAACATGTTAGTTGAACACCATATATTTTAAGAAAAATATTTCCTTATTTTTTTTGAAGGTGTTTTAGTCTTCGTGACATATTTATCAGGGCTCGAGACTAACTTTTCAGCTTGCTAGCCCAGTGGCTAGTGACAGGTTTGATTCACTAGCCAAAACAATTTTTTCACTCTAATATCCATCATGGCATCAAGTCAAGTAAATGCTAGCCTGTGTAGCTTACAGTATACTTTGAATGAACAACAACTGAAAAGTGCAAAGTTTTTGCCCTTGATTCTCTCAGAACCGCTGTCAAAACTTCGGAACTGGCGCCTCCGAAAAAATTCTTTTCTTTCTAATTATCAATTCATGATTTTCACGAAAAAAATAACTCGTTCGGACATCTTAAAGTGCTTATGAAGTAAAAAGTTATTGCTACTTATTTGAAAGGCTTTTCAAAGTAAAGAACAATGGAGTTTTCCTTTTTGAAATATCTTTGTTTTTAGAGATATTTATGTTTTTGTATTATGCAAATGAGGGAAGTGATGACGTCATCGGTGGTTCCACTAAAGCAGTTCAACACTCAATCGAGAATATCTAATGTTGGAGCAGTGTTCTTCAAACTTGGCATCAGAAATGTACATCACAAAAGAAACAGAATGACACCTACTATGTTGTTGCCATGGCAACACTCTTGGCTCCAGTCCCTTTCTGCGAAAAAACAAATATCCCCATTTGCAATCTTTAAAGTGGGACAGGAGGTCTAACTCAGAACACACATGGTTCCCATGTTGGCTTAACTCTCCCCATTACATTGTTGCGAATGGATGATCCTTGTTTCAGATAAAATCTGGGAATTTTGTCTTAATTAAAACAGGACCAGCGACATAACTGTTGTCATGGCAATGGCACGACAGGTGTCATGTTGCTTCTTTTGTAGTGTACAGTTCTGGTGCCAAGTTTAAAGAACACTGCTTTAATATTTGTAGAGATATTCTTGATTGAGTGTTCTACTGTTTTAGTGAAACCACCTATGACGTCATCACCTTCCTCACAAAAACTTAAATACCGGTATCTCTAAAACGAAAAAAGATAATAATTCTAGTCGCTATACCTTGAAAGGCTTTTCAAATAAGAAGCAATGTAAGAAAATCAGCACATCATCATGAAGCACATCTTGAAGCAACCTGAGGCAAACACGGATTTGTTATATTTTTCGGCTCTGAGTTATTGTAAAAGCTCTGTTGAAACAATTTTCCCTATATTTGCTATCGCATTCCCGCATTAGGATTATTGTGCTAACATTTCCTGATAACATTAAATGTTATATTTCAAGTCTGCAAGAAATCATCAGCCAATCAAGCGTGCCTGTAAAATCACACAAATCACAATGATCCGAGGCCAATATTATTTCAATTGAAACCTTCGCTCCCTTTCTGTTAGTTCCTTTTCATGTGAAGACTTGAGAGAACTACCACTAAATATTTATTGAGACATCTCCATTGCAGAGGATCTCTACTGTTTAAAAGCCATCAATAGAAACTTTGTTCGAAATGGAGGGAACAACATGGACGCATTTATCGCTTTGCAGTTGGGCCGGTGTCAAATTTAAATTCAGGTTAAATCTTTTTCAACCTAGGTTATTTTTTTTTAACCTAGGTCATTTTGTTTCAACCTAAGTCAATTTTTTTTTCTTTGTGGCAAACAAAAATGTTTTTGGCACCTTCTTTTCATCCTCCTTACTTCACCTACTATTCCCTCCCTGCTCTCTCAATGCTTACCTTGTGAGCCTTGAACCACAGACCTTTGGTTTTCCTTTGGATTCATGTCCTGATGCCTTACCAGTGAGCCATGGACACTTGGATGCAAGTTTCACTATTTTTTTAATTCATATTCCCTCCCTGCTCTCCCAACATTGCAGCCCATATTCTTTTTATCTCAATGCTTACCTTGTGAGCCTTGAACCACAGACCTTTGGTTTTCCTTTGGATTCATGTCCTGATGCCTTACCAGTGAGCCATGGACACTTGGATGCAAGTTTCACTATTTTTTTAATTACATATACATTGTAGTCGTAATAAATTTCCTTAAATTATTCAAATCAGACATACTCACCCATTATTACACTACAGTACATGTACCTCTGCCCTAACTATATACAAATTAATCTTACTGTAATATCAAATTGACCTACCTAGGTTGACACCAGTTGACCTAGGTTGAAACCAATAGACCTAGGTTGAAACCAGTAGACCTAGGTTGAAACCAATTGACCTAGGTTGAAACCAATTGATCTAGGTTGGAACAAATTGACCTACAATCGTGGACAAAATTCCTTGGGACACTTGTGTAATTGCATTAATTTTCTGTGTTTTTAACACGGAGTTTTAAAAACAGCACTGGTTTCCGTTTCAAAATGCGTTGCTCCCCCCCCCCCCCCTGCCCCAGATACAATGTTGAAAATCTAGAGAAATAAAGCGTGTACACTTGTCCAACATTGTAAGGGGGGGGGGGGGAGGGGAGGGGCTGAACAAGTGTAGATGAATTCGCGCCTGACTGTTTGTTTAACGCGTGTGAAAAAGCGCCACAAATGTAAATGTCCATGATTGTAGGTTGGAACAAATTGACCTACATGTAGGTTAAAAAAAATAACCTAGGTTGAAAAAAATTTAACCTGAATTTAAATTTGACCTGTAACTTATCCAAACAAATCGCAAACAATGTGCTCTTCTGACTGTTTCTTTTGGAAATATAAGCAAGACAGTGCCTTCGGTGTAAGTGGTGTTTTGCAGCTTGCTAAAACAGGTCCTCCAATAACTAAAAACTCCCCACTCCTTTGCTTATTCCTCTCAGATGCTATGATGGCTTGAAGGTTTTATACACCTTATGACGTCAACTGTACTAATTTGCATATTTTGCTGTGTGCAGAATGTCACACATTTTGACTCGAATTGGCCAACTTTGAAGCCAGAGAAGAAATTCGTATGCGCTTGTCTGAAGCCCAAACTCGAAAATTACGAATCAGAGGATGATAGACTTCAGTATTTTAGAATAAAAGAGAAGGCAAAAATTTCATTCCATAGGCACTTTATAAGCTAATATTATTATTTTTGTTATCTACCAGCCCAAGTATTCCTTAGTACAAGCCAAGCCCTCTGGTCTGTGCAAGCAACCTGAAAATCCCACAGAAATACAAGGTGAAGCTGTGGCAATACAGAGGGGAAACTGCACATTATTTACAAAGGGCTTAATTGCAAAAAAAGCAGGAGCAAAGGAAGTGATCATTGTCAGCAATGATACCTTGGTAAGTGTTCAATAAGTAGCAAGAAGTGGCCAATCTACCATCCTTCCCAAGAAGAGATGGCTGGATGTGTGAGCAGCAAAGTACATGTATGCAGTATGGCTGTCACTTAAATTCATAATATATTATTCATTCATGTGGACTGGTGCTTCTGGTCACTGGAAATATTATATGATTACAAACTGGGCAGGTAAACATGGAACCTACAGCTCTAAACATTTGTACATTTATTGTTCTCTTTTTTTTTTTTAAAAAAAAATTGGTCTTAACCTATTTTGCTTCATGTTAATGTACAAGGGCATTATATGCTGTGTTCTAAGAAATAGTTCTTTTAAATAGAGCAGAGCCGTCTGACTGTGATGTACATGTAGCAAGCATGATGTCAAAGGTCACATGTAGATTTGTATGTTTTTCCGGTGTTAATATAAGCTGACACTGTGTAATTTGCCGTGTACTGTATGTTAGTTGCTTCCTTCATAAGGCTATATCTATCAATTTAACTTTGTCTCTTGAGCTCCACCTTTAGGTTTGTCCCTCTCTTTGTTGAATTTGATGTTCTGGCACCACATGATTCAAATTTTCCAACCCTATTGCCTGAATAAGAAACATATCTTCACCGTGGACCAACTTTTCTATTTCTTTCCATTGTAAATGTTCTGAAGTTTTGATGTTAAATGTCTCGTAAGATCTGTCACATTCATCAATGCCACACCGCCTGCCATCGATCTGACAGGATAATTTATGCCTGACAAAAATCATCTGAGGGCAGTTATCCAATTGGCTAAGGCTAACAATAGAATGTTCACGAGTGACAAAAATTATCTTGCCAGTTTGGATTGCAACCTGTGATGGCAGACGATGTGGAATTGATAAATAGTATATGAGAGAACTTTAGAGACAATTAAGATCCAAAGTTTAAAAATTCACAACGAGAAACACTAGAGAGGTTTGTCAGTGGCCAAGATGTGTTCATTTTTCAGCCAAAAATATGTATGAATCTTTGGGTTCTGGAACGTCAGATAACAAAGTCAAGAAAGAGTAGATCAAGCTAAACATTGAGCTCAAGCGACAAAACAGTCAGGCAAATAGGAATATTAGGTTTTATAAGGATAGTGACACCAGTCTCTGGGAAGCCAGGCAAAATAATTTTTTTAAATGAGCTAAATCGTGGGTAAAGCAAACTGACTAGCAAAACATATGTGACAAATTGCAAGGTATCAACTTAACAGCAGAAACCATGTAGACCAACATGTCACCTTTGACAGATCTTGTCATGCATGACCAGTGTGTTAAACCACAGTCGAACAGCGCTGCTCTACTCAAAAAACAAACTCTTCCATAGAATACAGTATTCATGCATAGAGCGCTCTTCTGCAGCAATAATGTGAAACAAAATAGGTTGGAAAAGTAAAATTAAAAAAAATAGAACGGTAAATGTACAAATGTTTAGAGCCATAGGTTGTAATCAGATAACATTTCCGGCGATGAGGAACGCTGCATGAATTAAATTATGAATTGACATCACAGACATGGTTTGCCGCTCTTGCGTCCAGCCGTTCTTCTAGGGGAGGGTAGACCAGACACGAGAGAGCAGCGGAAATCCAGTCTAGCATTGTGTCTATTTGGTAATTTTTTCTTATGAAACTGTTATGTCCTTGATTCTGTAGTTTACTCCAGATGCAAATTCATCTCTTGAATACATGGAAGCAGACATTCCAATGGCTGTGATCAGTCAGGAGGACTGGATAACACTCAAGAACAAGGTTAGCAAATGGACTTATCAACCTAGCACTTTATTTGTTTAGTTATCATTTCAAGCTGATTGCCCATCACAGGTTTAAACTTCCTTTAGTCAGTGATCATTAAATTTATTAGAATTAAATTTTTAAAAGAGTCTGGAGATATGATGAAAGTGCTCTCGACTGCAGATTGCTTGAGTTTGGCAAAATTCTGGCTCAGCACAGAAGTATGTATGGTAATAACGTGACAAGTGGCAAGCACCAGCAAGGCTCACCATTCAGCTGAAAATGTACTGATAGTTAACTATACATGCATTGTGATTCAAAGAGTAGGCAAAGTGATCTCCAGGGATCAGCAAGTGAAATTGAAATTGAGATACTGGTTATAAGATAATCATAATATAGAGTGTGCTTGTTATATCAGTAGTGAGACTGGCACAGTGACCTCACAGTTAGTGCGCTTGACTCTGGAGTGAGCAGTCCCGGTTTAAGTCCAGGCCAGGGACATTGTGTGTCTGACTCGCAATGCCTCTCTCCACCCAAGTGTATGAATTGGTACCAGCAAATTTAAAGTGTCCATATGGCCAACAGGGTTTTTGTGATTTTGGTATCTCTATAACATCTTAAAATTTATTCTACTATTCAAACCAAAAAAATGAACTCCGATGTTTTTTTGCCATAAAATTAAGCTATAAAAATTTCCCGCTTCGGCCATGCCAATGAAGGTGACTGTGTAATGAAAGATTGGTGAAAAATGTTGTCACTTCAGGAAAATCTTGAAGCTTCATGTTTTTATTTTGCTTTCTTGATGACTGCATTGCTTCACCAACTTCAGTTTGTTTGTATTTTGCCAACAAAAACTCCTCACCGCTACTGAAAGTGGAAACAACGGTGACCTAAACAAGTAGGATGTGGCGCTTCCTGATATGACGTCACGACCAATTCAGAACCCAGACTCATTTTTGAGTTTTTTTTTTGTAAAACAAATATCTCTTAGTCAGCACGTCGAGTATGTTGTGGACGGGTCGATAGATGAGTGAGTGAGTGAGTCAGTGAGTGAGAGATGTATGTATGTCACAACAATCAGCTCAGATCTACTATAAACAGCCAATCAGATTTCTTGTTTTAAAGGTAAATGGTATATGAGAAGATTTGATCCCGATACAGTTCAGAACGGCCATATTTATTCTTCTATGAAAGAGGAGGAAGTATTTATATATTGGGTTTACTTTGGCATTTTCTGTGGGTTAGGCTGAGGATTTTAGTTATGGACAAGATGAGCCTTGATGTTTGAAACAGTGCGTGAGCTAGTTGTATGTAAATGAACAAGATATTTTTATTTTTAGTTACAAAGGGAACTTGATATTTTTGTTTTTCACAAGGAGTAAATTCAATTGGACGTTACGCATCATTGCTTTTAGTTCTTAGGAAATATTTTAGAGGCAACAAGACTATTTTGATTTGAAAGAGTTTGAACATTTATGATAGTAAGTGCAGGTAACGATTGTTTTGCTCTTGTTGCATGCAAATATAGTGAGATAGAAACAGTGCGTGAGCTAGTTGTATGCAAATGAACGACATGTTTTTATTTTTAGTTACAAACTGAAAGGTAACTTGATATTTTGGTTTTTACAAGGAGTAAATTCAATTAGAGGTCAAGCATCGTAGCTTCTAGTTCTTAGGAAATATTTTTTGAGGAGACAAGACTTTTGATTTGACAGAATCGAACGTGTACTATAGTAAGTGCCGGTAACGATTGTTTTGCTCTTGTTGCATGCAAACATAGCGAGATATTTTTATTTTTTAGTTACAAAGACTAATTTGACACTCTTGTTTTTCACAAGGGAGTAAATTCAATTAGAGCTGACGAATCGTCACCATTCTTTCCCATGAGATGGTTGCTATCTTGAGTTACAAAATGTAACTTAATACTTTTGTTTTTTATATGGGAGTAAATTCAATTAGAGCTCTCAAGTTATCGGCTATTGTTCCCAGATATTAAACAAAAAAGAAGCTATCATTTCTGGATGGTTTTTACGTCTCTGCAGTAGCAGGTTATTTATATTTGATGAGCATTTTATGAAATTCTTGGCGGTCCGGTATTTTTAAAGGTAAAAAGTATGAAAACTGCTCAAATGTTCTTTGAAGACTGCATGGCACCAAGTAAAAGTGCAATTTAATTAAATCAGACTTTCGACGTCTAAGAGGTTTTTTTTCTCTTTCTCCCTATTTTCAGCAAAGTATTGTTGTTGTCTTGTGTTGTCCTGGGGCATCTAATTAAACAAAATCAAACAAAAATCCAATCGAACTCGATCGAACGATTGGTGTTCGATTGGCTTCGGCAATCGAACAAATCAAACATATATTTTGCTGTGAGTTCGATTTTTGAACCAATCGAACAAAATCGAACCAATCTGATGCAATTTTGTTCGGGCGGTATCTCTTAACGCTGAAAACTAGTAAAACATGTAGGGTATAGTCACTATCAGCCTTTATTGAATGGGAATAGAGAGAAATAACTTCATGCTGAATGTCAATGTTCAAACAAAACAAAACAAAGGCAGTGTCCTGCGATGTGAAAATTGTCCTATCTAGCAAGAGTTTGGTAATAATATTGAACATTCGTCTGAGTTTGATTACAGATCGTTCGTTGATCCAACGTTCGATTGGCAAAATTTTATTGTGAGTTTGATGATGTTCGATTGAGTTTGGCAATCGAATGATTGGAGTTTGATTACCGAACTGTTCAATTAGATACCCCAGGTGTTGCATAAAAAGGGTAAACTTACGACTTGTATAAAATGCGAAAAGGTCTCTTAACTTGAGTATTTTGAGCAAAAATTCCTCTTGGGGGTTAGAAGGGCTATGTGATTGATGAGTGAGGGAGTTATGCATGTGCGCGTGTCACACCAATCACGGTGTGGGTTGTATCAAAGAACAATCAAATTGCCTGTTAGAAAATAAGATGGTATCTACATTAATCTGGAGACATGTCAGATTATTGTACGTTGTTCAGTCAAACATTTGATGGCTTACTATTAGGTATCTTACCATGTAGCATGATTTGTGCATCATAAATTCCCAGTTTCTTTCTTGCTGTACATCGCAACCAAAAAAACTTAACTAAATCATCACTGTAAACAGTTCTACAAATGCTCCTATCACAAAAAAATAACTCTTGCATGCTTTGCGTGCCTATGTTTTGCACTGTCTCACAGTCAACTTCATTATGTGTGGCTGAAGCGGAACTTTAAAGCTAGATCTTAGGGTGTTAAAATGTTGGAATCCAATTTTTTTCTTAGAATTCCAACACTACAAAAATCCTGTTGGCCGTATAGACACTTTAATGCTGGGGGGGGGGGGGGGGGGGGGTTAACCCTGCAATGGACTAGCATCCCATCCAAGGGGGAGTAGAAATACTCCTAGTCATTTCATGTTTAACTTACTCAAACCGGGATAAGATCTGGCCTGATGAACCACTTGATTTGAATATAACCTTCATCTTATAGCAGTGAGTACAATTTTAATTACATTTTATAGTGATCCAAATTGCGTTGTAAAATAATTTGCTTCTGAATTGTCTTATGAAAACATTATTTTATACAGGATTTTGGTAGACATAGGAAAGTGCAACTGTATGCACCACCTGCAGGAAACATTGACGGAAATTTGGCCGTGTTGTGGATTCTGGCAGTAGGGACAGTCACTGTTGGAGCCTACTGGTGTGGAATCACGACCAAGGAAAGGATGTAAGTGACATCCTGTACAGTGTAGAACTATGAAAGGTTACATGTACCTAGTGATATTAGATGATAATGGTATGGATAGTGCAGTGGTCGAGGGAAATAGTCAGCTTGAAAGTACTAATCAAATACTTATACATGTAAATTATGTGCAATTCATATTGTCTACATGTATATGTTACAGGTCAATTTGTTCCTTAGGTCAATTTGTTTCAACCTAGGTCAATTTGTTTCAACTTAGGTCAATTGGTTTCAACCTAGGTCAATTTGTTTTCTAGGTAGGTCAATTTGATATTACAGTAAGATTAATTTGTATATAGTTAGGGCAGAGGTACATGTACTGTAGTGTAATAATGGGTGAGTATGTCTGATTTGAATAATTTAAGGAAATTTATTACGACTGCAATGTATATGTAATAAAAAAATGGTGGAACTTGCATCCAAGTGTCCATGGCTCACTGGTAAGGCATCAGGCCATGAATCCAAAGGAAAACCAAAGGTCTGTGGTTCAAGGCTCACAAGGTCAGCATTGAGATAAAGAGAATATGGGCTGCAATGTTGAGAGAGTAGGGAGGGAATAGTAGGTGAAGTAAGTAGAGAAGGAGGATGAAGAGAAGGTGCCAAAAACATTTTTGTTTGCCGCAAAAAAAAAACAACTCAAATTGACCTAGGTTGAAACAAAATGACCTAGGTTGAAACAACTTGACCTAGGTTGGAAAAAATTTAACCTGAATTTAAATTTGACCTGTAACATATATTCATATTGTCTATAAACATAACAATAAATTAAGCCAAGTGAACCACCATTATGAAATGTTATTAAAGAGGCAAATTTCAAATAAACTATTGCTTCTCATTCAAATCCAGTCATGATAACATTTCATTGTCCTGGTAAGTCTCAACCATTTTTGGCAAGTACAGTGTACATGTACAAATTTTGATACCATGTATTTGTAAAGGTCACTAACCCAAATGGTGAATACAATATTCTTGCATTTTGATTGGTTCTTACCTATGATCAATAGAAGAACATACACATAGATTACATCGTTAGCATTTTTTGTTTCTCTATTATGAAACCCAGTTTAATCAATTCCACAGTGTTTGTGTCTGCTCAGTGACTGAAAATTAACAGAAGACATTAAAATTTGGTAAGAACATCATTCAGTGCCACACTTGGTTAGAGCCTTGTGTGCCACCTATGTGTTCTTAGCAAATTACTTTAATTTGCTGTCATCTGTGGTCAGTTACTGAATGGACACACAGTAACATAGTATTTATTTGTTAAAATTATATTTAAATCCCTGCATTAATTAAGTTATACAATAAATTCATTTCTTGGGAACATTGTTCCCGGGGTATCCGGGTATTTAAGCTAGTAATTGTAGTGGAAGGCGTGGCGTCATGGCGGCGTGTAAATCAGTTCCATCGCTCAAAATCCTTCTTCTAGGCATAGCGTTCCTGTTTTCGACTCTAAACAATCATAGAAGACTACGGTGTACTAACCCTAACCCTAACCCTAACCCTAACCCTAACGTATTGCTATCCATGAGTTTGCCAATGGCTTTGGAACGGAGAATTTAGAAGCCTTAATCGTTCACAAGGTTTTCGCCAAGCACAAAGGACATCGACGATTCTCGAAGAGAAGAGTTCGAATTCCGTGGCTACGTTTTCTTTTGACCTAATTTTACTTGCTGGTGATGTGGAAGTAAACCCTGGGATGTCGAGTATTAGCCATGAAATCAAGAAACAACAACGCAATCTAAGAGTTGCTCACTTGAATATTCGTTCCATCAAGAATAGAGAACATTATATTCTCGCCAAAGAACTTGTATTTGAGAATAAATTTGATATCTTCACTATCTCTGAGAGCTGGTTGGACAACACTGTCACCAATGCCGATGTTCAAATCTCTGGGTATAATATTTTCAGACTCGACCGGTTAAATAAGGCTGGAGGCAGTGTTTGTGTATTCGCGAGCGATAGATTTAAAATTGAACGCTTGGATGACCTATCATGTATTTCACCATCTGGGCTGCACCAGCTTTGGCTCAAAGTTCAAGTAAGAAACTGTAAATCCTTTATCATTTGTTCAGTTTATAGACCTCCAACTACAAGCCTAAACTGTTTCGATGAAGAATTGAGTGGAACAATTATTTCAGCTTTATCACTCAACAAGGATATTTATATACTTGGTGATTTAAACTGTAAGGCTGCGTCTCAAATATTATTGATCAATTTCTGTAATCGCTGTCATCCTGGCTTCAAATACAGACTTAATGACAGATGTAGAAGTATTGCCTTGTTCTATTAGTGATCACGACATGGTTTACTTAGAATTTGACCTAAAGAAAGATCGTCTTGCACCTGTATATGTCACAACAAGAAGCTTCAAAAATTATAATCAAGTGGCCTTCCATAGAGATACAGTATGTCTACTGCTCCCTGGTCAGTTATAGACTTCTTTGATGATGTTAATGATAAACTCAATGCATTCCATTTAATATTCGATGATATACTTGATTCATATGCGCCCATCAAAGAGGTAAAGATACGGAGTCGACCAAATCCTTGCATTACAGAGGAAATCCGTGCACTAATGAAGATGAGAGATTATTGGCGAAAGTTGGCAAGGAAAACAAACGACCCGCTAGCATGGGCTGGTTATAAAAACTTCAAAAGGGAAGTAAGACGTGAACTGAGATTTGCTGAACAAGAATATGCTGAGACTCAAATCAGGAACAACCCCAACAATATGGGCTGTATTTGGAAAACTATACATTCATTTATTCCAAAAAAGTCAGTTAATCGTAAGTCTTACAGCAAAGAGGACAAATTGGTTGCTAACAAATTTAATGAATACTTTACCTCAATTGGCCAAAATACGATCGAAAAAATCCAGTCACTGGCTAATGAATGCAACTACAATCTTACGCAATCGTCTTTTGTCCCAAGGTGCTATCCGTTATCACAACAGTTTACATTCAGGACTGCGGAATGCAGCGAAATTGAACAAGTTGTTAATTCAATGGCAACAGGGAAAGCTCCTGGGAATGACAAAATTCCACTGCGCGTAATTAAGGACTGCCTTCCCGCTATTCTTCCAACGCTCACGTCTATTGTAAATAATTCACTCACAAGTGGCGTATTCCCATCTATGTGGAAGGCTGCAGAAGTGATCCCTATTCATAAACAGAGCGATTATGAAAAACCTGAAAACAACCATCCCATATCTTTATTGCCCATTTTGTCAAAGATATGTGAGAGAACTGCACTAAATCAATTTATGCCTTATTTGGTACTAAATGAGCGATTGTCAACAAACCAAAGCGGGAATAAAATGTGGCATTCAACCGAGACTTCACTGATTTACACGACAGACAAGATTTTAGGCGCCATTGATCAAAAGGAAACTACAGCCATGGTCCTGCTAGACATGAGCAAACCCTTTGACAGTATCAGTCATAAAACCATGCTCTACAAACTTCAAGATATAGGTGCTTTCGTTATCTAGCTAACAGAACTCAAGTAGTTCGTGTCAATACTAAGATCTCTGATCCATTACCTTTGACCAGTGGAGTTCCACAAGGTAGCATTTTAGGTCCAGTGCTCTTTGGAGTCTATGTCAACGATTTACCATCTACTCCAAAACATTGTCTAGTCGAGAGTTATGTGGATGACACTAAGCTATGTAGCTTACAGTTCTTGTTGTCGCTACGTCTTGGTTTTCGAACTCACGCTCGGGTTGACTGAGACTCGAGGAGCCCGTTGAGGTTTGAGAAATTGATGATTTAGCGAGCGATTGAGCGAGGTTCGACTAGAAAGATAAATAAAAATACATGTGAAGAAAAGGCCGAGCGACAGTAAAACACAGGACAGAATACAAACTTACAAATGTTTCCTGGCTGTAGCGACGATCTTGAAGCTAGATAGAGATTTGGTCCGCAAACACTGAGAATGAAACTAGCGATAACGTGATTGAAAAGACTCGCGAACTAGAAAACCGTTAGCCTTAAATAGACCTAATTTGCATGCATAAATTTAAGCTAAATAAAAATTCGCACGTGGAATCCTACATCCCGGCCCCTAAATGCGCTACATAAGCATTTACATCAGCCAAAAGAGGATTCCAACGCAATGTCAACATCAATTGTTCATTTGTAGAGTGTCCCTGGATAGATAACCAAGTTCCACAGTTAAGTGTCCTCCGCAACTTCAGCTGCTCCTTCAAGTAAGACTATCTTGTCAATAGGTCGTTCGAGTGTGCTTGATTTTGTCTTCAGTGTGACGCTTCTCATGAGACGGTCTCGCTGGCTGGTCTTGACGCTTGTTATGCGTGCAAGTGGCCATAAACCCCTCGGCGACTTCTCATCTGTGAGCAGTATGATATCTCCGATTTGAAAATTTCGGCGCGGCCTAAACCATTTTTGCCTCTCTTGCAAAGTTGGCAGGTATTCCTTTACCCATCTGCGCCAAAATACATCCGATAAGTACTGGACTTGCCTCCACCTGCGCCTGGAGTATATGTCCTCCTTGGCAAAGATTCCAGGAGGGAACGATTGGCTGTACCGAAAGAGGAGAAGGTGATTAGGCGTGAGGGGTTCAAGATCGCGGACATCGTCTGAGACCTTTGTCAAGGGCCTGCTGTTTACAATTGACTCCGCTTTGCACATGAATGTTGACAGCCCCTCGTCATCTAGTACTTGCTCCCTGACTAGTGCGTTTAAGACCTTCCTTACTGTCCTTATACAACGCTCCCATGGACCGCCATGGTGGGACCCGCATGGAGGGTTGAATACCCATTGGACGTTTCTCTGAAGAAGGAAATCAGCAATTTTTTCCTGGTTCCATTCCTTAATAGAGCGGTTAAGTTCGCGTTCTCCTGATACAAAATTGCCGCCGTTGTCGGATCTTATCAGTTCCGGAGATCCTCTTCTTGCAACAAATCGCCTGAAACTGTTTAAAAACGAATCGGTATCCAGATTGTGGGCCACTTCTATGTGGACAGCGCGTACCACCAGGCAGGTGTACAGCACGCCGTAACGCTTAACTTCTGTTCTTCCACGGCGAATCAGGAACGGGCCAAAGCAGTCGACTCCCACATAGGTAAAGGGAGGTTTGTCAGGTGTAATTCTGTCCAGTGGCAGATCCGCCATTTTCTGTTCACCAACGGGGGCCTGCCTTCTCTTGCAGGGGACGCAGGCATTTAGACATCTTCGCACGGCAGTTCTGGCGCCGACAATCCAAAACTTCTCTCTAATCAGGCTAAGGACATGCTCCACTCCTGAATGACCGGAAACATGATGATAATGGCGAATGATGAGAGGGACAATATGATGCGACTTTGGCAAAATTACTGGATGCTTGGCATTCTGCTGGAAGGGTCCATTGGCTAACCTTCCTCCCACACACAACAAGCCGTCAATCATCCGGGGATCGAGTTTGACTATCTTGCTCGATTTCTTGACTTGACGCTTTGAGCTTTGTTCACCTGAGGGTGGAGTGGATGATGCCTTTCTCAATATGACCAATTCCTCTTCAAAACTTTCATCTTGAACGCGTCTCAAAATTTCCTTTTCAGCATTTCGTAACTCGCCAAGGGTAATTGGGACAAGGTTGGTTTTCTCAGTGACTGCTGTGTAACCACTCATACGTTGCTCAACTGCCGATCGAAGATTATCGCGATAGCGAAGGATCCACGCAATGAATTTCTTCAACCGGTACCAAGAGGAAAATCGTTCAAAGATCTTGTTCATTGGTTCTTCTCTGATTTCTGTGGACTGGAAGTATACCTCAGCTGTTGATTTTACCTCTGGGTCATCTGGTGAAACCTCCAGGACCGGACTGGGTCCAATAGGCCAAGAAGATTCTGGACGCCATAGGAAGTCTGGGCCTCTGAGCCATCGGCTGTTATTTAATAGAGCCTCTGCAGAAAGCCCTCGCGATGCGTCGTCCGCTGGGTTCTGCGAGGAGTCAACATGCCTCCACTGCGAGGCGGCCGCGACCTCCTGTATTGTAGCTACCCGATTCGCCACAAAGGTATGAAAGCGCTTGCTCTCGTTACGGAGGTATCCCAAGACGCAGGTGCTGTCAGTCCAAAACACAGACTCATCGACGTGTATGTCGGTCTCAGTTCTAATGATCTTGTCCAGTCTGGCTGCAACAACAGCTGCGCTCAACTCTAGTCGAGGAATTGTAAGATGCTTGAGTGGTGAGAGCCGGGATTTCCCAATGACGAATGAACAATGGATGAGACCTCGTGCGTTTGTGATGCGAAGGTAGGAAACTGCGCCGTAAGCAATCTGACTGGCATCAGCAAAGTGGTGGATCTGACAAGTTGTGACGTCGCCGAAGTCAGGCGGCTTGAAACATCAATAAACTTTGATTGACTCCAACTTAGGGAGATCTCCGAGCCAACTCTGCCAGATAGTGATGTCTTCGTTTGAAACCATGTCGTCCCAACCTAAGCCTCTTCGGCACAAGCTCTGCAATAGACGCTTGGCTGGAAGGATGAATGGTGCAACAAACCCCAGAGGGTCATAGATGGAACTCACGATGGAGAGGATTCCTCGTCTGGTAGAAGGTTTGTCCTTTAAGGATATCCTAAAACCAAAGGTGTCCGTCTCGACATCCCATCGGGTTCCCAGAGCACGTTCACAAGGCAGCTGGTCGAGTAGATGATCCTTCACCGAGATTGCTCTCTCTGACGTAGGTACAGACTCGATGACCCTTCTAGAGTTAGAAATCCATTTGGTTAACCGAAAGCCCCCTTTGGAAAGCAGTGCGCGAAGTTCTGATACCAGTGATATTGCCTTGGTTTCGCCTTTGATAGACTTCAAACAATCGTCCACATAGAAATTGCGCCTAACAGTTCTCACTGCCTCTTCGGTGAAAATTTCTTGATTATCATCTGCCGTCTGCTTTAAGCCAAAATTAGCGCAACTCGGAGACGAAGTGGCACCAAATAAATGAACCAACATTTGGTAATCTTCTGGATCCTTGTTGAAATCGTTTTCTGGCCACCATAGGAAGCGAAGGGCATCACAATCCTTGGGGCTGACACGCACCTGGTGGAACATTCCTTCGATGTCGGCCATTATGGCAATGGGTTCTTCACGAAAGCGGATCAGAACTCCCACCAAGTTGTTCGTTAGGTCTGGACCCTGAAGTAGTTGAGAGTTTAGGGACACCCCGTTGTATCGCGCGGCACAGTCGAACACCACACGAAGTTTGTCAGGCTTGTTTGGGTTCACGACAGGGTGGTGAGGTAAATACCATGCTACACGGGCCGTGTGCTCCAATGGAGTCTTGGGAACCATCTGAGCGTGCTTATTCTCGAAAAGGCTGTCCATGAATGCTGAATACTTCGATCGCAGGTCTGGGTTCTTAAGCAATCTTCTGCGCAGTAATTTTAAACGGTGTTCTGCCATTGCTCGATTGTTTGGTAAACAGGGCACATCATCTTTCCAGGGTAAGTCTATCTGGTAGTGACCCTCCTTCAAACAGATCGATTCCTTCATGATGGATAGTGCACGGTTGTCTTCTTTGGACATTGCCGGTTTGTCGGCGCATATGGAATCCGAGAACTCCCAGTTACAGAACGTACGAAACTGCTGGCTAAGTTCCTCGTCAGCCTTTACAAAGTTGCACACTGGCTGTGGCTGGCCCATTCTCACCAAGGGTCCATTTACCGTCCAACCAAATATAGTTCTTGTCGCAAATGGGCCATGGCCTTGACTAAGACGTGTCTCATGAGATTCCAGGGCCTTTGGAACGTCACATCCAATAAGCAGGCCAACATCCGAATCAATTGTTTGAATTTGAAGATCTCTGAGGTAAGGGAAGCTGATCACATCCTCTTGAGTCGGAATACTGTCATTACTCACGGGTAGGCTCGGTACTGAAAACACGGACGGAAGTTCAACAAAGTAATTCTCATCCAGATCAAATACTTCCAGAGAGAAGAGATTGCACCTGGTCATACAATTCTGCTTGCCGAGGGTGGTAAGGGAAAGCTGTGTCTTCTCCCCTTCGATGCCCAAAGTCTCCACGAGCTTGTTGGAACAGAATGTGGTATTGGAGCCGCTATCAAGAAAGGCGTAGGTTACAGTTGAACTGTTTGATCCTTTGGCCTTGACCCTTACAGGCACTATCGGTAAGGCAGTAGCTGACTTGCCGGCCCCGATTGAGGCACACTGACCATCGGCACTGATAAAGCTGTTCTGGGCGTTGCTGACGGCATTACCGTCTGGTACTGGAACTTCATGCTCATTAGTATTCTCGCGAGGTGATGTCTCCTCTGGTTCTCGTACATCTCTCTGTTGGTGGAGATATGTGGAGTGTTTGGACTGACATCCAGAAATCTTACAGAAACTTGACTTGAGGCACTCCCGCACGAAATGGCCTGGAAGGAGGCAGTTAACACAGAGACCCTTTGAACGAACGAACCGAAGTCTCTGCTCCACGCGAAGCTTCTTGAAGTCTTTGCAGCGGACTAAGACGTGTTGACCATTGCAAAAAGGACACTTGGGAGGTAGCCTCGTTGCCACAGTTGAACCGATGGATAAATCTGGCTTCTTATTGTTAATATCAGGGTGGCCTCCATCATTCCCGGAAGTAGCAAAACTAACACTCTTCTATTTGCTGACCCTTTGGAATCCTTTCTGCCAATCCTCGGATCATCTTTAATGTCTCCAAACACGGGATGGGTCATTGCACGGGCTTTTGCGTCCACAAACTTCGCCAAGTCATGGAAAGTGATCTCTCTCTTCTCATTATTCGTAATGTCATCTGCCTTGTCGCGCCAACTTCGTCTCAATGTATGAGGCAGCCTTCTCACAATTTTCTGTAGACTGTCAGGGTTGTCAACTTTGTTAAGGTAACCAACGTCTTGCAAAATGTTCTTGCAATTTGTAAGTGAAATTGAAAGCTTCTGGAGAGCATTACAATCTTCATTCTTTATGGGTGGCCCATTTATCAAACGTTCTACCAAAGCAGTTGCGATTTTGTATCCTTGTCCGTACCTTTCCTTCAAAAGACGGCGTGCTTCGATGTATCCCCTTTCTGGTTCCATCGCTAGGCAGCTTTTCATTAAATCGTGGACATCTCCGCGAGTGTACTGCACAAGATAGTGTAGGCGCATCTTGCTGTCAGCGGTCTTCGCCTCAATGAGATTCGTAAATGACTGCACGAAGTTGTAGTAATTGATGGGATCTCCGTCGAACACTTGCACCTCGCTGCTTGGTAGTGTGAGTGACAAGGAAAGCTTGTTTTGCTGAGCGAGTAATTCATGCAATTGGTGATCTCGAGATTCTTGAAGGTAAAGAAGTCTCTTGTTATGCCGCTGCTGCTCTCTCTGGATATCTATTAGTTCTTGCAGGAATCTCTCTCCGGTAGATGAGCCATGCGATGACGGACTTTCTTTAATGCTGTCTTCAATATGACTAGCAGGGCGAACATCTTCATAGTATTTGTTCTCGAAAGGCTTGGTTTCCTGTGGAATCATGGGAGGGCGTGGCTGCACAGGAGAAGACGGCTGTTGATCCAAAGGAAGAGGGAGCACTTGAGCAGGAATTTCAGATGGTTGTTTGATGCTGGCAGTTTCTAGCTCGGCATTAGCATACGTTTGCTCCTCGGCCTGCGCTCTAGCAATTTTCCTTTCCAAATCCAGCTGACGCTTTCTTTGATCGAGGCGCAACTTGGCTTCTTCTTGAAGTTGTTGCTGCTTAATAACTTCCTGTCGAAGACGTAATTCTTCTTGCTGAATAGCTTGCTGTTTATGGAGGGTTGCGGCATCTGCTTGTAGAGCTGCCCTTTTTGCAGCAGCAGCCAATCTTGGGCTTTGCACATGAGCCAAGGAGCCACCACCCGATTTCCGAGATGACGCGTGTGACGCGCGCGATCGTGTGCGCGTTCTCGAACCGACATTGCTAATTGAATCTTCTGGCCGTATTTCACTTTCGTAATTCTCTGCACTGGCCCTTGTGATAAACTGGTTTAATATCTCTTGAAAATTAGCAATCCTTGCACATTCGGACTCGTAATAATCTTGAGAGTCTTGAATTTCATCTTCATCACTTAACATCGAGTGATAATTTGCATGAGCAGTTTTGAATGCCTCCATTGTCTTGTTAAATTCCTGAGCCTTGGATAAAAGTTCCTCCACTAAAGGCGATTGCGACATACACAAAGTAATTTCATTAATTTTCTTCGTAACGTTACCCTTTGCCGCTCGTCTGCTTCTACGAAGACGGACTAAATCTTCATTCCAAACACCCTGCTGATCAGGCGTTACGTTCGGTAGAACTTGGCGACGGGTAGCTTGGCCATCGGATTCTTCTTCCATTGTCGAGTTGAACAGCGATCGACGATTAGGAAAGGCAATCAACCCCTGGAACCATTTTCGAACAATGTAGCTTACAGTTCTTGTTGTCGCTACGTCTTGGTTTTCGAACTCACGCTCGGGTTGACTGAGACTCGAGGAGCCCGTTGAGGTTTGAGAAATTGACGATTTAGCGAGCGATTGAGCGAGGTTCGACTAGAAAGATAAATAAAAATACATGTGAAGAAAAAGCCGAGCGACAGTAAAACACAGGACAGAATACAAACTTACAAATGTTTCCTGGCTGTAGCGACGATCTTGAAGCTAGATAGAGATTTGGTCCGCAAACACTGAGAATGAAACTAGCGATAACGTGATTGAAAAGACTCGCGAACTAGAAAACCGTTAGCCTTAAATAGACCTAATTTGCATGCATAAATTTAAGCTAAATAAAAATTCGCACGTGGAATCCTACAAGCTATACATGTCATTCCAACCCCATGACTCTGGAAACATCGTAGCTGCCTTGAATGAAGACCTTGTCAGCATACGTAACTGGTGCTTTGAAAATGGTCTACTTTTAAATCCTAATAAGACCAAGTTGATTATATATGGAAGTAGACAGATGACCGCGAAAATCCCAGAATTTCGCCTTACACTCTTGGGTAAGGACCTTGAACCCTCAGAGACTGTTAAAGATCTTGGTGTGAATTTTGACAAAAATCTCACCTTTAATGAACACATCATTAAAACTGTCTCCTCGTGTATGTCTGCGCTGGGACAAATAGGCCGCGTAAAACACGCATTTAGGAAAGACATACTTATTATGATTATAAATTCCTTGGTATTTAGCAAATTATATTATTGTTCGTCAGTTTGGGCAAACACTACTGACACTAATATAAAGAGGCTGCAAGGGGTTCAAAATTATGCTGCTCGTATAGTATGTAACATTAGAAAATATGATCATGTGTCTCCAGCTCTAAAAAGCTTAAAATGGATACCTGTGAAATCACACCTCTATTTAAGAGATGCAGTTATGGCCTTTAAGTGTATGACAGGTCTTTCACCTGAATATTTAAGTAATAAGTTTATCTCTAGGGGCAGCATTAGTGGCCGAGCGACCCGTAATTCACAAAAATTAAACATCCCACTCTGTAAATCAGCAACCGGCCAGAGGTCTTTTTATTATCGTATTGTAAGTATTTGGAACGCTATTAGCCCTACATTGAAATTAAGTCAATGTGTAAGTAGTTTTAAACGCAATCTTAAATTAGACCTTTTAAAAAAGTTCTTGTCTTAATTTAGAGTTTATTTTGTCTTTTTTACTTATTATTGTTACGTTTCTTAATTGCATTGTCACTGAAAAGCCCCCATGGGGAGTTGTCAATAAAGTATTGTATTGTATTGTATTGTATTGTATCCAATCAATGGAAATCAATGATCAGAAAACCAATTGATCAATCGATATCAATCGATAAGATTAGTTAATTGGTATCGATTGGCATCGATTGGCAAAGCAGACGCCACCCACGCCACCTGTCCAATCATCCGCCATTTTAGGAAGCCCTTGGGATGAAATTGGTAAAAAATTTCGACCCAGTCTTCTCAGCACAAAGAATATAGCACAAAGAATATACCACATTGCACGTGTACTCGAATTACCCACTTGCCCTGTCAATTTCTACGCAAGACTTCCGGGTAGAGGATTTACTGAATATAAGGTGCATTGTCAAGGGCTATCTTCTTTGTCGTTATGATTGAACGTCAGTGAAGTGTTCACTGCAAACAAGAAGAGGGGAGAATGCAGAAATGCATTGAGAACCATCGTGGACACCTTCATAGCATTTTTAGTTTCTATGAATGTGGTCTTTGTTTTAAGCATGATTAAGTTTGTTATCACAAGGCTTTAGGTAATACTGGATAATTTGGTTTTATCAACTGAGTTGATAATGTGAATTAGCCACCGTAAAGAGATTCGAAAGCTGACGTTTCGAGCGCTAGCCCTTCGGATTCGCTCCGACGAAGGGCTAGCGCTCGAAACGTCAGCTTTCGAATCTCTTTACAGTGGCTAATTCACATTATCAACTCAGTTGATAAACCAAATTATCCTGTAATACTCCCACCGACGCAGCACCATAGTTTCTTTAGAAACTTACCCCCTCTACTCTTTAGGTAATACTGCTTTATTCATTATTTTTCAACAACTCATGCTGCTGTTGTTGGCAATTTCATTGTTTGGAAAAGTACAACTTCTTTCACCAGAATTTTTCTGTGAAAGTACCATGTAACCACTGTCCATTTCTTGAAGTTCTCCTGTTGACATTAAAATTAAATTTGTTTACAATTACTGCGTACAAATTTGTGTTTTTTTATGCGTTAATTACGTT
>JAHPZR010012544.1:2500-23714 GCA_019787425.1 Platygyra sinensis | reverse complement strand
AATATTTGATGGATTGTAAGAAGCAACAACATGAAGCTACAAAAGTGGCAAACACATCTTTATTTTGCAAAGCTTCTATTTGAAATTCTTTCAGTTTCTTCCACCAGGTCCTTCTACTTGATGACGCCAATACCGCTATATATCTAAGAAAATAATTGTGACTCGTTGATATGCTTTTGTAAGAGACAGTTGTGATATACCTCTTACTAACCGAGTTCGAGGTCCGTACCGTAAGTTACGGACCGAGTTTTTTCCCCTGCGATTTATGGCCCAAGCGCGAAGCGCGCGGGCCATAAATCGAAGGGGGAAAACGAGGATCCGTTACTTACAGTACGGACCGAGAAAACGAGGCTAGTAAGATATTTGTTATATCGCTATTGTGTGTCTGAAGGGTTTGGGAACGATTTTCATTCATTAGGGAAGGCTTCAAATTTCTGAAGCAGGTCGAAAGCAAAACGAATCAATTTGAAATCGTTTTTTCAGTCTTTAGCACGCTTTAGTACACAATTTAGAGTAAAAGAAAGTTTTAAAATTTTATTTGCTATATAAGTTGAGAAAATTTGGCGATAAATCACCCAACAGTTTGGGAAGGAAAAAATTTTAAGTTTTTACGGTCCGTGCAGTAGAGTACGGACCGCTAAATTGGCCAATCACAGTGCGCATACTAACTTAGAGATATAATAAGAAGAAATATTTACCATAATGGTGCATAATACAGTGGTAAGAAAATTGTTTTCTTTAAGTGTGTATCCTTATTTCGACTTCATCTTTTCCCGAGATGGGGAAGTAGTTATGAAATGTCTGCTTTTGGAAACAATCATGTTGTGAAATGGACAGTTTACAATACACACTTGCGCAACAAATCAAGATGCCAAGGCCTTGTGGCAGTGCACTGTTAACTACACGAGCTGCATCCGACTGTCCTCTGCATTTTCGTCAAGTTTAATTAGATTGTGTTGCATAACAGGGTTATACCAGGCTTGGGTTACTTTATGATACAGTTAGAAAAAGCTCAAACGTTGTAAATCATACCTAACAATGAAATCCTGGCAAACAAATGCAGAAGCCTTGTACACAATGATGATTGATGGGGCAAACTACTTTTCCGCATCCTTTACCTCTGTCATCTGCAATTAGGCAGTATAAACTATTAGCTCACAACCTCTACTTAACAATTAGATTATGAGCACGAGATTTCTATGAGGTGATAGTTGATGAGGCCAGAAAGCCGAATCAGCTATCGCCTCGTAGAAATCGAGAGCAAATAATCTAATTGTTTCAGTAGAATTCTAACTGAAATTAACGCAATTAATGGTTTCCAACGATTTTCCCACGCATTATTGAACTTTACCCTTAAACAAAGTCGCATTATCAAATTGTCCTTGGCAAATTTGCAGTTGTTTACGCGCGTACCCACTTTTTCAATATTTTCAAGCTTTTTAAGTCAAGAAACCGTAAATGTGCTTGTTTTAGCCTTCTCAGGAATTTAATTACCCGTTTACATCTAAAATTCTTACCAAAACTTCGGAAAGGCTAAAAAAACATTGCCTTTCAAGGACGACCGACACCCACTGTACTCTAATTAACAATTAGATTATAACCTTATAGAAATCGAGAGCGAATAATCTAATTGTTTTAGTAGAATTCTTACTAAAGTTTACTTCAAATAACGGTTTCCAATTATTTCTCGACGTATTATTAAACTTTGCACCTTAAAAAGATCGCCCGGATTGGATTGGCAAGTCGTGCACGCGCGCGCATGATTTTTTTACATAATTTCAACCTTTTCTTTAAGTCAAGAAATCCTAAATGTCCTTTGTTTAGTCTTCTCAAGACTTTAATTATCCATTTTCATCAAAATTTTTCTCCAAAACTGTGGGAAAACGAAAACACGTTGCCATTTCGTAGAGAGTTCCAGCCACTGCATACTAATGGCTGATAGTGTGCAATGGCTCAGCCAATCCCATTACAGCATTTGCATTAGTATACTTGTAGAATTCTACTAATTAGTGTTAGGAGGCAGGAGAGCACTGGTCAGGGGGTATAGCTTGATCATGAGTCCATTTTAATTAAGGATTATTAAGATAATCAGAACTGAAAGTATAGATTGCTGCCTTATATTCCAAATGAAGCAACAGGCATAGTACGCCGTCTTTTGCGTTTCTCAATTCCCCCGTTTTCCTTTGTTTTCCTTTATCTCTTTTAGAGCTTCGGCGTTCTTAGGAGTGAACGGAAGAAAGTGGGCAAAGCAGCGCACTCTAAAATATTATTCTTCTTTCCAAAAATAAGCAAGAAGCAATGAAAACAACAATAACGACACCACGAAAACTACGTTTATATTTCTTCTTAAGTTTTAATTCACCAGTAGTTAGGTGTCCCCAATTAGTTTACCTATATGACTCTACCTGACACATCGATTAAGTTATTGATTGATTGTTAGAAGACTTAATCACATTTTACCTTTGACACAAGCGTATCCTGTCCCGACATATCCCATCCTGCACCGACATCTACCACGGATACAATCGGCGTTAACATCGCAGTTTGAACACTTGTCAACTAAAGGAAGCCAGAAAACAGCGATGTGGTATATTATTGATGTGTTACATTTGTTATGTTTTAAAGTGCCTATGAAATGAAATTTTCGCCTACCTTTTTATTTTAAAATATTAAGGTCCATGATCCTCTGATTCGTAATTTTCGAGTTTGGGCTTCTGACAAGCGCGTACGAATTTTTTCTCGAGCTTCAAAGTTGGCCAATTCGTGTCAAAATGTGCGACATTCAGTGCGCGGTCAAAATATGCGAATTAGTACGGTTGACGTCATAAGGTGTGTAAAACCTTCAAGTCATCATAGCATCTGAGAGGAATAAGCGAAGGAGTGAAGAGTTTTTAGTTCCCGGAGGTCCTGTTTTAGCGAGCTGCGAAACACCACTTACACGGAAGGCACTGTCTTGCTTATATTTTCGAAAGACGAAGTCAGAAGAGCAAATTGTGAGCGATTTCTATAACGTGTGATTACCGCCAAAATTAATACTTGGTATTTTGCTATTGAAACCTGCAGTTTTGTAATTGCGTTCCGACATCTTGCTTTTGGAACCTGCTCTTTTGTTGTCGAGTTCTGGTATCTTGCTATTGGAAGGTGCTCTTTCCTGATGTCTTTTGGTTTTTTGCTACTGAATACTGCTGTTTTGTTAATGTGTTATTGCATTTTGTTATTTTGATCTTGCATTCTGGCATTTTGCTATTGGAACATTACAACCTGCACTTTTGTCATTTCGTTTTGACATGTTGCTATTGAAAACTGCTCTTTTGTTATTGCTTTGTGACATTTCGCCATTGGAACATTACGACCTACACTTTTGTTATGGTGTTTTTCTACTTTGATGGTGTTCATTTCATTTTGGTGTTTTGACAAGGTAACATGCATTTCGGCATGGCACTCAGTGACGCGTTTTTGGACACAATAATTTATTTCCCGCAAAAATGTAAATATTTTAATTTTGTAGAAATCTCGCTGCATGATTGGTTGAAAAGTACTCGTCGTCGAAAAGGCCATATAATCAACATGGCGGACCAAGAAGACTTGCAAACGCCTTTTGACCGTTTATAGGGTCGTTTCTTTGCTCGAAGAAGCAACCCAGTTTTTAAGGGAATACTCAGGTGGCAGTGCTGTGTCGACTCAAAGCCGTAGCGGCGAAAACTCCGAGATTCAGCCTGCGGGATCACGCCGGAATGAACCGCACAGCAGCCAAAGATTACGGGCGAATCACACAAGGTTTCCTCACACAACAACAACAGCTTCGAGCGTATTTACACACCAGAACAGGCAAGGAAACGAAGATAACATCCTTAGCGATAGTTTGGCACGAGCCAGTCATGCAAATGGAAGGGTACTTGATAATTTTCGAAGTCTTTTTTCACCCTATTGTCGCGAAATGTCGTCAACTAGCTCATCAAGTGTACAATCGCCATTCGCCAGCAAACGAAGGAAACGGAACACATTCTTTAGAAACTTGGGCTCACGAATTTTTCTGCTTTGCAGATAAATATCAAATGGTAGCACTCAGCAAATCTTTAAAGGTCCAACTTCAGGAGGCTGGCTTGGGCCAGAAATCAGCTAGTATGCCTTAATAGTAGAGCAGACGCCACGGAGGTGAAGACGACTCAAGAAGAAAGCTATCCGACGTTAAAAGAGGGTGGAAGATTTGAGATATTAATACGTAGCCCAAGCCCTAGAATGTTATCTTCGTTTCCTTGCCTGTTTTGGTGTAAATACGCTCGAAGCTGTTGTTGTTGTGTGAGGAAACCTTGTGTGATTCGCCCGTAATCTTTGGCTGCTGTGCGGTTCATTCCGGCGTGATCCCGCAGGCTGAATCTCGGAGTTTTCGCCGCTACGGCTTTGAGTCGACACAGCACTGCCACCTGAGTATTCCCTTAAAAACTGGGTTGCTTCTTCGAGCAAAGAAACGACCCTATAAACGGTCAAAAGGCGTTTGCAAGTCTTCTTGGTCCGCCATGTTGATTATATGGCCTTTTCGACGACGAGTACTTTTCAACCAATCATGCAGCGAGATTTCTACAAAATTAAAATATTTACACTTTTGCGGGAAATAAATTATTGTGTCCAAAAACGCGTCACTGAGTGCCATGCCGAAATGCATGTTACCTTGTCAAAACACCAAAATGAAATGAACACCATCAAAGTAGAAAAACACCATAACAAAAGTGTAGGTCGTAATGTTCCAATGGCGAAATGTCACAAAGCAATAACAAAAGAGCAGTTTTCAATAGCAACATGTCAAAACGAAATGACAAAAGTGCAGGTTGTAATGTTCCAATAGCAAAATGCCAGAATGCAAGATCAAAATAACAAAATGCAATAACACATTAACAAAACAGCAGTATTCAGTAGCAAAAAACCAAAAGACATCAGGAAAGAGCACCTTCCAATAGCAAGATACCAGAACTCGACAACAAAAGAGCAGGTTCCAAAAGCAAGATGTCGGAACGCAATTACAAAACTGCAGGTTTCAATAGCAAAATACCAAGTATTAATTTTGGTGGAAATCACACTTCATATACAAGTCGACTTGAAGCAATCCACGGAATTCTTTTCGGTCTGAGTTTCTGAAACACCAAACGAGCGGGCGAGTATTTATCATGAACGAGCGTGTGAACGAGAGTATCTCCCGGAGTATTCTCAACGCAACTAGAACTGGTAATGGATTTAATAAAACAACGAGAACTGGCAATGGATTTAATAAAATAATGAGAACTGGTAATGGATTTAATAAAATAATTATGTATATTTTCCCCTCCAAGAAGAAAAGGGAAATACTGTTTGAAGCGACCAGAACATGCGTTTGGTTGAAACTTGATGTTTGCAGCATGTGTGTGAGATTTGCAAGAAGAGCGTGACCCAAGTGGTTTAATGAATCATCACAGAAATCAGGTTAAATGTTTTGCCAAAGCGAGCAGCGCTTTCCGGCCTTTTTCTTACATTGAAGGCATGACAGATTTATGGTTTACCAATTTAAGACTCTTTCCTTGTTTCTAAGGTCGCAAAGCGTGTACCGTCTTTGTCGTCCTTTTTTTTCTTCCATCACGTCTCCTTCTTCCACGACCCGACTCGATAGCTCTCTGAGCGATCGAGCGCCTTCCCCTTCTACCGCTAACTGCAGCGACTCGACATCACACGAAGATGATGTGTTACTGGATAATTCATCATCTGAGGACATTTTCCACTGAATAAAACCGCGAAAAAGACGGCTCAGTGAGTGCTAAATTTATAGGAAATACAGTGACTCGAAGTGAAGCAATCGAAATTTACACACCTTATGACGTCACTAGTTCCAGGCCTCGGAAAACGAAAATTGCATTTTTTGCCAACTTTGGAGGGATAAAAAAAGTATTGATTTTGCGCGCCGGACCAGAGCTTAAATTCGAAAATTATGAATCAGTGCAACATAGACTTCATTTTTCTGTAATAAAAAAGGGGGCTAAAATTTCATTTCATGGGCACTTTAATGTTAGACTGTTCGTGCGTGGCATATTAGGTTAAAAAAACGTTTTTAGAATTCTTTAACCGGCCATTTATCATAATAAGCGCAACACTAGAGTACATCATGAGCATGCAGTTGCAGAAATTTTAAGGCTCTTATATTTTGCAGCCCAATTAAAGGACATTGTGCTAAATTGTTTTCAGATATACTTATGATAACTAAAAATTCCACCGGCACATAAATGTCTCCGTCCACGGAAGATAAGAACTAACTCGGATCACATACCATCACAATGAGGTCCAGTGTACTGCAAGGGACAAATGCAGTCGTAAGATCCAAACGTTCTGTCAAGACAGGTTCCACCATTTAAACACGGCTTTGCAAGACAGGATCCTGGACCAATCGTTGGAACTATTTCTGTATTTATTTTTTATTTTATTTTAGAGATTGAATATAAGCAAGGTTAGACCACATAATCGAAGAGTTGAAACTATATATAGCTTTGAACTGACTCAATCAATCACAATTGTCTCAATGAAAGGTGGAAATAAATCCCTACGACGGGCATTTAGTTTCTAACAAACTTAGCTTCTACTGGCAAGAGCCTGATTGAATTTCTTATGAATTATATAATTGTACATGCGAAAGGAGACTAACCCAAAACCATAAACAACTTTGCATGAATTTCAACGTTTATTCCGCTGGTCTTTTAATACGGAGTTATCCTTCAACATTTGACAAAAACCGTAAATCCGTTACCACGAGGTGCTGTGAGAGGCCTTGATAAAACATCAGTAAAACTGCCATACAAACTGAAAAAACCGTGGAAACCTAGGAACTGAAATGAACTGAGGTTTGAACTCGGTGGCCACCTTTGCGCATACTCGAGACTAATTACCGCTGCAGAGGAAACCCAGCAGTAGCAGTCATTAATCGTCTTTATATTGCATACAGGATTTACCGAATTGCTATAACGATTTTTTGTAGTAACAAACAACAGCAGTAAAAAGTTTTTCATAGTGTTATCATAATAAGGTGATTCCTAAGAAATAAAAGTTGACGATGAATTTTTTTAAAACTTTACCTGTATGTTCTCTACCAAGCAAATGATAGGTCACCATTCTCGCTTAAGAGATGTGATGGTCCAAGTGATATTTACCCCATTTATGCCTGTACTCAGTCAGCTAATCACGCGTGTAATCAATGAGTCTACGTTACATTTTGCGGTAGCGCTAGCTCGAAACATAATTTATTTAAGTAATACTTAGGAAAAAACTTGACAGGTAGACAGTGTGGAGCATATAGAACAATATCATATAAAATTTGTGGAAAAGTCGCACTATTTAAAACGATGTGGACCTAAAGCGTTCGTAGAATCGTTGTTTTCGCGGTCATAATTTGCATTCCAGAGCCTGAGTAACGGTTTTATACATACATTTCACCTCTATCTTTGTTTTGATACTTTTTTTTATTTTATTTCATTTTTTTTGGTCATTTTTTTTTGATTAAGAAGGATAATATGTACACTCTTATTATGCAGTAAAAAATACAGGTTACCATGCTCGTTTAAAAGAAAACAAGCATTTATTTCGCTATCGAGCTTAGCTCGAGGGAAATTTTTTCCGTGGATCATTTGCGCGAGCTATTAAGGGACTGGTCAAAACGTATTGGGGGAGGGGTGAGGGCCGGAGCAGAGAGGGGGTGGGTCATCAGTTTTTGGACCCTTGGTAAGGGGCGGGTCATTCAATTTTCAGCTACCCCTCAGGGGTGGGTGATTCTGTTTTTTTTTGTTTTTTTTTTTTATGGGAATTGACACACATTTGACACAATTGATACCGAAGGTAACTCCTTTCAAACAATTAAAGCAAGTGACACACTCAAACACCAACCCACGGTCTGGCATGCCATATCACCCGGGCAGTGGCAGCCATGGACAGTTGTTTCTGCCTTATTAGGCCTATCAGTATGGCATAGCCGACGGGCAGAAATAGGACTAAGAGCCCTATGTAGTCTGCCCTTCACTGCCAAGACAAGTGCAAAGTAACCCTTTATTAAAGCCCCAGCTTCACACCATGCGTAGGGCACTTGGCAGACCGTGGGTTGGTGTTCGATTGTGTCACTTGCTATTATTGTTTGTTAAGTCCTTTCAGTTCCAAAGGACAAAAAATCTTCGAGCCGTATTTGAAAAATTATACTTGGCTGGTGTACAATAGAGATGACAATTTATGTATTGTAAAATCTGTACAAAAGCTGACGGATTAGCAAGGAGTCGCAGGGCAGAAATATTAAAATACTGCACTCGGTTCACATACTGGTATTCAAGAACACCAAATAGCCAACTTGTGTCTACATGATTAAAAATATAACACAAACAGTGGTGATATATTTGTAATCAAGCTACGAAGGCCGAAGACCGAAGAGTTGCTATGATATTGTGTCTACATGCTATTTGTCCCCAAGGGTACGGGACACATGCACAAAGATCTGGGCGTTGTCAGCACTCACTACAGCCGTTTTCTAGATGGATCACTGCTCTACGTGCCTTGAGGCCTAGTGTGAAAAGTAAAAGGTCAAGTTTTCTTAGAGTTTACAGTCATGACTGAAGGTTGCAAGGGTAATGGAAAACAATATTATTTTGCATGATTGTATTCGTTAGAAAAACTAAAGTAAATAATACCACAATTTCATCCACAAAAGGTGATGTTGTCTGATTATGACAACCAAAAAATGTCATGTCTTACAGGGGGTGGCTCATGTGATTTTCAACCTTCATTTAGGGGTGGGTCAGTCAGATCTGCGCCAGATAGAAGAGGTGGGCCATGTGTTTTCTAACCACCACATTTTGAAATGCTCCGGCCCACCGCCCCCCCCCCCCCCCGACTTTGCAACCTAAGCGCTCGCGCATAGGACGCGCGCTGCCATACTAAGAAAGCTACGGTGATAGAGACTTGACTTCGGCTTTACAGCGTGTTGCTTTACTGACCTGCGCAAGTAGTCCCTGTGAAGCCAGCAGCACATTGACATTTAAACAGGTGGGTGCCAATGTCTATGCACACTCCATTGTTTAAGCAAGGGTTGTTGCATGTACATTCGGTGCCTAAATGAAAAATATTAAAAAGGAGTTATCTTTAGACTACAACATTGTTTATTTAAGCTGTACACGTGTATAACACTCGATAACTGAAGAAATGTTACAAAGTTTTTAAAGTAATACTATATTTCGGATGACTAAGTATAGACTGATCCGAGCCTCTCTATTATTCTTGGCAAAAAAACACGCGAGCGAAGCGAGTGGGAAGCACGGAGGCGAGCAAAGCGAGCTTAACAAAGAATATGGAGAGACTGCTCCTACCCCTGTTATCGCCCTGTCGCTAACATCTCCGCCTCTTGATTTATTAAATAAATCGGACCAATTAAATTTAAGCGGTAAATTGATCGTTTTTAGCAACACGTGCGTGTGGAGTGTCGAGGATTTCGTCTCAGACACCGTTACTTCAAAAAGAAAATATTTGCAAGAAGGGGGAAAGTGTTGTAGGACACGCGCTTGCCGCGCTTTGCTTTTTGCTGGAGAAATGTTGGTAGGACGTCTCATGTGGTAAGACACTAAGTGTGACGCAATTGTGCAACAGAGAATATTTGTTTTTTCAACAAGTTTTGCAATTTGCATCCAAAAAAGTTTTCGGCTGCACCGAAAGCAAGCTGGTATTTCTCTTCTCCAATCGGTAGAAGCACCTTGTCTTTTGTTGACAAAACGATGGAAGAAATCCTAAGCTCTTCCATTGTGACTATTATTTTGTCCTTTTCGGATGCTTTGAGGAGTGGGAGACAATGAGAGCAACAACATTCGCATCATTTGTATTTCTTTTGCCGTTGCGTTAGGTTGATATGTCATACTTATCGCAGAACCGGTCGGCGAAAATCGTAACACGTCTTTCAAACGAAGAAGATGAATAACAACTTTTTTCTGTTCATCTGTGAGCAAGAAACGTAAAATTTTCAAACACGATTCTAACAACCATTCCACGGCATGTGTCAAAGATAACAACTTCTGCAAACCTCTTCATGATCAACTGCTGCAAACGCGCTTAGTCGCAATCATGATCGGCTGTTATCAATTTGATGACAATTTTGTTGCCTTTCAACAAGCGGGAATTTTTCCGTTTCTATAGAGAAACGGGAATTCACTTTTTTTCCACCGAAGATGTCTTCAGTCCCTCCCGGTCTCCACCCTCAACCAAGTCAAGTCTCCGTTTTGCGCTGGCGACCAGATCTCTCGCGTTTCTATCAACACGTTCAACGATCGAAAAAATACGAGAAAATAGAGGTCTGTGAACAGTGTAGGCCAAGAAAGTAGAGATCAGCCTGAGGACGCTTTTGTTCTCCCGTACCTCTCGCCCAAACAGGTTAAACTGCTGACAAAGTCTTTTATTACTCCTTATCGATTTTAGTAGAATTCTACTAGTATACTACTGCAAATGCTGCAATCTGATTGGCTGAGCTACTCGTATACTATCAGCCATTAGAGTGCAGTTGGCTGCCGGTCGTCCACGAAATGCGATGTTTTTATAGTTTTTTCGAAGTTTTAATGGAATTTTAGATGTAAACGGGTAATTAAATTCCTGGGGAAACTAAAAGAAGCACATTTACGGTATCTTGACTTTAAAAACTTGAAAATATTGAAAAAGCGGGTACCGTCGAGTAAATAACTGCAAATTTGCCAAGGACAGTTCGATACGTGCAACTTTGTTTAAGAGTAAAGTTCAATAATGCGTGGGAAATTCATTGGAAACCGTTATTTTTGTTGATTTCAGTTAGAATTCTACTAAAAAATTAGATTATTCGCTCGCGATTTCTATGAGGCGATAGCTGATTCGGCCTTCGGCCTCATCAATTATCACCTCATAGAAATCTCGAGCTCATAATCTAATTGTTAAATAGACATTAAGATTGGCACGTAAAATATAAAACTTTCTCTCAAGACTATAAAAGTGTTTACGTCCTTGGTTAATGATTATTTCTGTTCGATTGTGTATTTTGCTTACATTCACAGTTTGTTCCATAATATTTTTCCTGGCATTGGCAAGAATATTTGTCGTTCTCGATTCGTCTACAAACGCCATTGTTTTGACATGGATTAGACGCACACGGATTACTACCTAAAAAAGGAAATAAAAACAAGATTACTAGTTATCACGAGAGTGTCAAGGCCTGTTAAATGTAGAATGGCTCATAATCAAAGTTATGCCTAGCTTCTACTTAGACGGTTGTAATTGCTTCTTAATTAACAAGTGGCAACACAAAGATCGCTTCAATATATTGTTAACTTCATTGTTTTTTAAACTATAGCTCACCATCAATGAAATGTATTTTATAGTGCTGCAAGCACATTGTAATGAAATTAACAAATTGACGTCAGTTTCATGTGTCTGTCCTGTTATTGGTGATGAATTTCGTCAACCGTTGTCAAGTAGCTGTGGATCCATGAGGCGAAATTCATTGTCAATAACAGGACAGTCACAAATTGTCTATCGCTCGTTGTTGCATCGCATAAATGTGTCTGTACGCTCATTGACGATACAAATTAGCCAATGAGCGTGCGAGAATTTCTGCAGTTATCGTGAAAATCTGAACTGACTGCCAGTAAGTTGTAGGTACATTTTAGTTTTTCCAGTTTGCTTTCCAGTTTCAGTTTCCTCGCGAATGGTAGGTTACGCCTACAAAGGTAATTAAATAAGGCACATTTTCTGGTCGAGTACCGGCTTCTCTCCCTTCAAGAGATGCATGTTCTTTGCTCAATAGTTATGTTTGCTCCCCATATTTATTCAATTGCGGCGACTCAAGGGCTCGGACGCGCATTTCCCTTTCGTGAACGGTCGAGGCCATTTTCACGACATTTAGAAATTTTTTTCTAACTGTAAACGAATTTTTCTCTACTAAATTAAAGAAAAAGGAAAATTTACAAGTAACTACCAAGTATCGAATCCGGAACCTCTGTTTCCTAACATCCCTCTTATACCGCTAAACTACCAAGTTGATCCGTCAAATCTCCCCAAAATTTAATTACAAAATGCGACATTCTTAAACATTAATAATAGAGTTGCCCCAAACATCAAGAGCTAACCGCAAGCAAACCAGTGTGAATATGAACAGTTAAGCATTTGGTGACTGCATTTTACTCCATCAACAAATTATACCGTTTCTACCTTGTCCAGGCCTAAACTAAAGGAGATATGGCATCGTTCATTCTGAAAGGCTTGGTTACCAATGATGGCATCGACCGTTTAAAAATGAAATCGCCCATTTTACGAAAATGGCATCGACTGTTTACGAAGGGAAATCAGCGGCTCTGACATGGTATGCCTTTTGTAAACAGTGGATAACAAGAGGGTACGGCTCATGATTTGTATTTCTGTTTAGAGCTTTTGTAGCACCTCTTTCACGAACAACTTTTGTAAGGCTCATAATTTTTCAATAGACGTGGTAATGGCATCCGTCAGTAGATTTCGACTATGGAATTGCGCCATGAGGGCTTATCGGGGAACAACGTCTTGTGTGGCTGTAGAGGCCAATCCTAGATTTGCAGTCTCTGCTCAGGTGCAACCCTGACATATGAAATTAAAAGAAGATGCAGGTTGTGGGTCTGGTTGGTCCTGCTTGTGACAGGATATTCTTCTAGCCCTTCTTGCATCATTTAGACACAAAAGGCAGCCTCGCCGCTTTTCAGTCCTTGTGAAACTTGCTGCTTCCACAGGTTTCTGTCGTCTGTGAGGGCTTCCCATAGCTTAGTGTCAAATGATAGTGGTATGATATATAAACCGTATGAATTCGAGCATCCTGTCCAAGTTAAGAACTCAGAGCATTTGCCGAAAAGAAGTCATCTTCCGTTTTTTTTTTCTTAACAGCGCAAGCTGTCTTATGTCAGCTGGCAAATCATAATAATAATAATAATAATAATAATAATAATGATGATGATGATGATGATGAATGATAATAATAATAATAATAACAACAATATTTTATATTTTATATTGCGCACTTTCTATAAGAATAATGCAAATGCACATTACAAACATTACAATAAATTCAAGCTAAGATACCTATGTACAATTACCATGGATTAAAAGAGGAAAGCTATACTATTAACAACTGGATATAAGAAAGTAATTCGCAGAAAAACAGTAATCATGTAGTGCAAAAGCAAAGAAGAAAACCCAAACACAGCCGTATCATACGGTCTTTACGTTCTGAAGCTTTGTAAACAATTTATCTAATGTACAAGAAAATTGTAACTTACGAGGAAAGATACAACCTATTCCTTCTTCGTAAAAAGTTCCCTTTCCGTTGATTAATGGACAGTAACACTCGCCAACTGCGTCACACTTTTGGTCGAAAGCTATTTTATTGGTAAGTGGTCGAGCTTTGGGACAGTCACACACTAACAAAAAAGATTCCGTGACATGATGACTCAAACAAATGTCGACACAAATGTCAACATTAACTCTAATCCCACTGCTGGCCAGTGCCCACTTCCCTTACCGTGATTGTTAAAGCAAAGGTCATCAATTCTTTGAAAGTGAACGAGAAGTGGACATATTTGATACACATGGTGTTAAACATCTTTAGTGACTGCGAAAGAACGCTTGTGGTAGCGTTTTCAAATGCTACTCCAAGGCTTCGCAAATCCCAAAGCGAAAAAAACCTTAAATTCGTCCATTCCAGTTATTGCTGTGTAGAATTGTGCATTGTTTGTTACAAAACTGTTTGAGCTCACATCAGTAACATGCTTTCTCCCCAACTTGCAACCGAGCAAGTTTTTTAAAAGTGCCTTATACTACCCAAAAAGAAGAGTTCACTCAATTAAAATATTACAACTTATGTCATTTCATGTTCTGTAGGAATCTCTGTCTTCCCTGGAATTTTTGGTGTCCTCAACTTAAATTTCCAAGCCCTCTGCAATTAAGTTTTCCAGCTGACTGTTATCACAGCCAGAGGGTTGCAGCTTGTTTTGCAGTCGGCGATTAGTTATACAGAAAAGATGTTAGCTCACCAGTGAGCTCGCTCTGTTTCTTTTTTTTAGTTACGCATATTTGAGTTGAATACCTTCACAGTTCTTTCCACTAAATTTCCCTAAGCAGCTGCAGCGATACTCATTTTTTATGGGGTCAAAACTGCAAGTCCCTCCATTAGCACAAGGTTGTGAATTACAAGGATTAGGCAAAGGAACTGCAAAACAATATAAACAATGCTTCTTCAGTAACCGTTCCTTGAAACTAAGAAACTACACTATACTGATTGGTTGATTACCTCATAATGCAGTCCGGTAAGTGTCCAACCACCTCTGGACAAGTGCTACAATTTTTTTCATTTTGTAGTGGATAGAAAGTTCTGGTCATTCCCTCTTACTCATATTGCTATTAGACCCTATTATTGGAATGACAATCCATTTATCCGTTTTTTTCATCTACACTTAATAAGCCGACTTGAAGGAGCACTTTACCACTCTTGTTTGTTCAGTATTAAGTGTATCTAATTAAAGGGCATATAGTTAGTTTACTATATCTTGCCCTTTCAACTTCCCTTTCGCTTCACTTTTGTTTTTAATCTAGTATACGCACTGTATTCAGATTGTCAAGTGGAGAAATAAAGCATACAAAATAAAGCATAAATACTACATACGCTCGCAGTTAGTTCCAGTGAAGCCCGGAAGACAAGTGCAAACATAAGAATTGCCATGGGCAGTACAAGTGCTGTTATTTTTGCACGGAAAGCTGGTACATGGATTGCAAAGAGCTGTAGAAAAAGAAGAGTAATGTTTTGCAGCCGGCTCTCATTACTATATATATGCGAAATCATTCTTTTCTTCTTTACGGATAACAAACGTGGAAAACGACGACTGTGGTTAAAAGACATGAAACACAATGATTCCTAGTGTGAGCATCTGAAGCTACTCTTGGATCAAAATTCTGAACGAGTCAGCAAATGTCGATATAGAATCAGGATTGAAAAATCTGTCCAAGTGAGGAGCATTGTGTTGCATTGCTTAAGGTGGCTCAAAACAGTTTCCAGTACATTCCAAGACTTATATTTTGATGAGTCATTATAACCACACTTTATCAGTTGATGCTACAACCATGGTATCAAAAAAACTCCCAATCATTGGTGAACACGTTGTTATTATTTTCGTGACACAATAGGTTACCATAGCAACACTATGACCTTTTGAAAACACACTTAATTTCAGCTTAAAGCACTTATATTTTAAAAAACGGCACGGTGAAATGTTTTCTTATTATAGAATTTTGATAAGCAGGATAAGATGCAACTTTTGGCAAAGTATATTCTGTACATGGGATTTAGAGCCACCTTAAATTTTCAAAAATTTAAGGTGGCTCTAAATCCCATGAACAGAATTATTTTAAACTTTGTCAAAAGTTGCATCTTATGCTGCTTATCAAAATTCTATAATAAGGAAAAAATTCACCGTGCCGTTTTTAAAATATAAGCGCTTAAAGCTGAAATTAAGGTTGTTTTTAGTAGGTCATATTGTTGCTATGGTAACCTATTGTGTCACGAAAATAATACTAACGAGTTCACCAATGATTGGGCAGTTTTTTGATACCATGATTATGACCCATCAAAATCTACCTCTTGGAAAGTGCTGGAAACTGTTTTGAGCCACATTTCCATCACCTTACATTCGCAATGTGCCCCGCAATATTCGTTTTGGCATTGGCAAGAGTATGACCTGTCTGGACCCAAAACACACACGCCATTGTTCTTGCAAGGGTTCGGCTCGCAGGGGTCTTTAATTGCTGAAATTTAAAAAAAAATAAAATGAAAATTTTGAATTGTTTTCGTTATTTTCCAAGAGTTACTGGTCCTCTGCAGGTTTTTTAAAAAGTGACCAATCTGACGGATCGTTTTTTGTCGTTCAGTTTACCAACAGCACATGACGTATCGTGATCATTACACGACGGTTAAATTATGTCAAAATGCGCGGGAAAATGCATTCTGAGGCCTGTCATTAGGTATACTTTTTGTGACAATTCACCGTTTCCTACAGTCTTTTTCACGATCAAAGAAGGAGTGGTTTCCATGTTCAACATGGTCAAAATTGTTGAAGACTCTCTGGGGTACCCATTCGCTACAAACTCGTCTTCGATGTTGTGTAATTTTATAATGGCATTATAAAAGGTTTTGCTGACAGTGCGAGGGCTTTATGTGATGAAAAACACCTGGCGGAGGAATTACACAACATCAAAGACGTGTTTGTAGCGAATGGGTATCCCAGAGAAACTGTGGAAAGATTTATGGAACAAAGACGTCAACAGAAAACAACAGAGCAAGAAGAACAAGAAAGTCGTGGAGTCGTGACTGTAGGGTTGTCTGAGCATTTCAGGAGAACTGCTAACCGACACTCTTTTCGAGTTGCTTTCAAACCTAAAAGAGACTAAACACACATTTCAAGAGCCGCTTGGTGAAAGGCAGAAACGTGTTGTATATAAGATCCCTTGTGCTTGCCAGAATACTGTGTATGTGGGAGAAACATGGTGCCTTTTACAAACAGGGAAGAAAGAACACATGGGCAAAATTAGACTAACAAGTGAAGACCTTCATAAAGGAAACACTCTATTGATCGAAAAACGGATGGGCAAAGAGAATGGGGGCCTAACACGGCACACCATTGAGTGCCAAATTGGTGTTGACTGGGGAAACGTAGATAGCGTAGCAAGAGAGAAAGAATAAAAGCAAAGAAAAGTTCTCGAAGGAATGGAGTCAGTACCACAGAGACATTACGGTTTCATGGAAACCAATCATAATCTCCTTCTTTGATAGTGAAAAAGACTGTGGGATACGGTAAATTATCACAAAAATTAGAAGTACTTGGCAGGCCTCAGACTGCATTTCCCGCGCATTTTGACATCATTTGCACATCGTGCAATGATACATCACTGGTCGAAACGTCGATTTTTAAACATATTTTAACCTCGGAAAATCCCGAAAACAATTCAAAATTTTTTTTTTTTAAACATGAGAGGTGAAAGTCTCAGAAATATGAAAAAAAAGTTTAACAATAAACTATTCTCTCATTAGATTGACACAGGGCTTAATGATAATGATCTTAAAATGCACCTAACACCAAAAATTGTTTTTAGCTAGTGGAGTAATTTGGCGCAAAATTTTTTTGATTTGGTTAAATCCTCGAATTTTTATGCCCCGTCAAAGTACGTCCAAATGCCGCCATTTTGGTTCGCGACCGAGTTTAACGGGGCATGGGTCGAGGGCCGGATGTGACGTCAAATCCAGAACACGATGATTCTGTAGTTCGCATATTTACTTGTTTTTGTGGGAAAAAAGTAGCTCGAAAACTTGCCAGCCAGGAGTATTGTAAGGGGGATGTAGCTTCTCAGCAAACTTACAGGAGGTATTACGCCTCATGTCATACCGATTTTATTTAGAGCTGGTCGACTTCAAGCGAAGAAGAAACGTAGAAAGTGATGGGTTGATTTCGTGAAAGCGAAACGTGAAAAGCATTTAATAGTCAGAGCAGTCTAGGAGTTCGTTGATCTGTTCTATGCATTTCAAACCAGATGCTTTCGTTCGACGCCTCGATTTTTAGGAAGAGGAGGGGATTTGGCTGTCTTTATGGCTTAGCAAGACGAATTTGGTAAAATCCGCTTCTCTTTCGATTCATGCATCCGCTGTTGGATCTAATCTGAGAAACAGCAGTCAGTCAGCGCAGCCGACAGAGACAGAAGGCAGGAGAATAGTGAGCGAATTTTTTCTAAGCAAATGTTCTCTGCCTTATGCTTAAGTTTCCTTTCTTGGTCAATTCTTAATTTGAAAGAGAAATCTGAGAGGGTAATTTTGGCAGAACTCAATTCCTTTCCAAGTCACTCTTCTTTGAGTCTCGACAACCTTCTAACTCACTGCAACAATAACATTCGCTCATGTTTAGAGGGAAGCGACGATACATTTATTTCCACATTGCACGTAAAGAATACAAACACTGTGTCAAGACGGATAATCAGTTGATCTACATCATGAACGCATTAGTTTAAATCTGAGTTCTAAGAAAGTGAATGGACTTGAATGTTATTTTAAAGGTATATAATGCGAGATAGACAGGAAGGTGTGAAAATATAGTAAACACGCGTCACGCGCTACAAATTATCTTATTACTCTATGACTTCTACATATCTTTGCCCTCGAGTCTGTCCATCAGAGCTCGTTCGAATTCTTTACTAGCTTCTACCTCCTGGTATTTGGTTCTCTTTTCTTAGTTGGCCAGTGGCTAGGTGCTCAGCAAAAGACTTGAAAATAAATCAGCTTGACCGTCGTCGAGTGAAGTCCTTTTTTGTTTTTTTTTGTTTTTTTTGTTTTTTTTGTTTTTTTTTTACACAATAATTTTATTTGCACAAACAGTTACAGATTCACTGAAATTACATAACAGAAACAGTCTACACATTACAATCTACATACTGAAATACAATCTAACCAACAAATCTACAGTACACTACTTGCATCTTTGAGTTACAAGGTTGGGTTACATTAAAAAGCCATATTTACATACATTTCCTTTGTTGTTTAAAATTTCTTATTGCTACTGAATACTGTTCCATAATGTTATCAAACACTCTACAAAATCCTATTACATATTTGGACAAACATAGAGAGGTCACTATGTCGGTAACATCACTGATAAGGTCACGTGGTTTGAGTTTTGCAAATTTTTGCGCTCTTAACTCCTCAAACTGGATGGCCAAGGAGAGGTTTCCATTTTTCAGGCTGGAGGTTGAGTATCGAGTGAAGTCCTACTTCATGTCTTCAGCAGCGATGTAATAAATTTCAGTCTTCTGAGTCAACATTCATTTAGAATCTGACGAAGTAGAAGACATTGTTACTAAAAACAGAAATCTGTTGACTGTGGAGTCCCAGCGAAAAACTTGTGCGGCGAAATCGCTACTACACTCGTAGAAAATAGAAGACCTGACTGGGACAGCCGAAGCGTTCGTTCTCGATTTGACGTCAGAGCTTTAACTCTCCCCAGATTCCCCATGCGCGGTCGCGAACCATTGGAAACTCGGTTTTGACGGGGCATAAAAATTCGAGGATTTAACCAAATCAAAATTTTTTTCGCCAAATTACTCCACAAAATAAGCCTTATTATTTAAGCGAAAAAAAATGTTTGGTGTTAGGTGCACTTTAAACATTTCACGCATGATTCATAGTTCTTAATAGACTATTGTACAATTTAGAAACTACATGTAGAAGTTTTCGTTTGGGATAAAAAAAAATGTGAATTTAAAGCAACTTTATTTATATAGAAAGGACCCTGCGCGCGCTCCGATTGGTGAAAAACCCATGTTTTATACGAGAATAAAACATAGAAAGAGCGTGGTTTATTGTTTTGCTCGTGTAAAATCTATACCATAAAGAAAATGAAGAAGACTAAGCCTTGTAATATATAGATTTAGGCCAGCCTTGGCCGGGTTGTTCAGTGCCCGATTGAGCTAACCCAGGAAAAGGTAGAATGTTGATTTGAGTTTTGTAACTTTGCGGTGGGGTTTTCTGTTTTGAGTTTTATAATCACCATATACTCAAAACAAAGCAGTGAAAAACGTTTATATAGAAGAAAAAGTTATAATTCGAATAAATTTTAACCCTGGGCTAGCGTTAACAGGCTTCCGAACAATCCTGCCCTGTTTTCAACAAGTTGTTGCGAAAAATTGTTGCGTGACTTACGTGAAGATTCGCGAATAAGCTAATTTCGTCTCAAATCTTCTAGCATATTCAGTTAGTGTCACATCATAGTGTATTTTTAGTTGTTAATGTCTGCTGCTGTAAATAGTTTTATTTTGTATTGTTACTTTATTTAGTATAGCCGGAAAGTTCTAGAACGTTTTGCTGTTAAGTATATAAGTAAATCGGTGTAGTGTTTAGTTGGTTTTTCCCAGTAGCGTTTAGAGAGAATTATCTTGTGAGCCAGTAGTGTTTACTGAGGTGTGACGAAGGTCGCGTGTAAAGTCTCGACGGAGGTCGTGTTTGTGGAAGTGTAACAGAGAGGCTACGTGGATAGCTGGCAGAGGCTGTGTTTATACAAGAGTGACAAAGGTTGTGTGTAAAGTTTAGCGGAGGAGTGTTTATCAAGTGTATCTGGCAAGCCTAGCGTGTGCTTGTTGTGAAGTCCTGAGTGGAGTTACTGCGTTCATTTGGAATAAATAACCTTGTTGTTGATTTCGACATCCCTGCGTTTTGTTTAGACTTTAAACTACCTGCCACTTAAGGTAGTATGATACCTTAAAATATGGTGATTTTCATGAAAAGCTCAACTTTTTGAAAATACAAGATTTAAGGCCCTTGAACACTTGTCGAAACTTTTTTGAAGTGATCTTGCTAATTTTCCTCTAGATGAGTGCGAAATTTAAGGAAAGTACACAGTGATATAAGTTTTTTTACCTAGCAACGGCCATAGCAACGGTTGTTAACCATAAGAAAGTGGCCAAAACTATGGATTAGTCTTAACATATATAAACGAAACTTTGTAGAAAAGCTTTGACGACATGCACAATTAGATTGGCATAATTAGTTGTTAATGGTCTTGCCTCGAATCACAATCACAGGCTCATTCGTTTACCTTATGAAAGGGAATATTTCGTAAAACTGTAGTAACTTTTTACAAAATAGAACAACCATTCCACCCCTCCCCCGAGATCCAATCTAACCCCCCGCCCGTTATTTGTGGCTTGTTAAATGCTTAATACTCCTTGTAAGAAACTTTAAGTGCATTTTTCTCAAATGTGTATTTTTGTACCGACTGACTTCACGCCAAACTTTCTTCTTTGCAAGATATCAAGATGAAATTCCTGAAACTTACGCTAATGAAACATCCATAGTGTCGTAATGCAATAAGCCAAAAATCGTAACGTTTTAACTTCTGTCACGTGATAAGGGATGATTTGTCCAATGAGCGTGGTATGAAATGAGGTTATTCCATAAAAAAGCTTGCAAAAAGCACCGAAAAGAAGAACTAACTGCCAAAACTTAGGTTCATTGTTCAGAACCAAACAAACACTTACATGCCATGCTTAATTAACAGTCAAATCTTGTTTTGAAAAAGAGCAAGAAAAATTGGCGTTAACCCTATAAAAACCTACCTCAAAAGGCTGTGGCTCATTTTGAGTAAAACGTTCACAATTCATTTTGTGT
>JAHPZR010012541.1:27500-40650 GCA_019787425.1 Platygyra sinensis | reverse complement strand
TACTACAAATATGCCTTAACGATATTTTTAATTATAACATAACTAAGCAAAGCGCGCACTCTGGTTGGCTAATTCGGCATCTTCTATTTGCCCATGGGTGTATGGTGCTGACGTAATCAATAACTAAAGCAAAGCGCGCGCTTTGTGATCTAGCTTAATTTGTTGCGGGCCTCGTGAGTCCACAACATTTTGACCACTGTAATGACGCGTATCGTTGTCGATAAGAGTACAGACCACGCTAAACCACACTCAATTTGTTTTTTACCAAATCAAAGATAGCGAAATAAATATTTGTCTACTCGGACTTGAAAGTGCACGCGCTGCATTATGCAAATGAGCTTCTTGTGCGCGTCAGACTTTCCTTTCAAAAACTTTTACAAACTCGCTTAATATGCAGAAACAATACGAAAAAAGTGCTTGCGAAACGAGTAATGACACGTAATCGTTGTCGGAAAGAGTATAGACCACGATAAACCACATTTCGATTTGTTTTTTACCACAATATCAACGTCAAAGAAAATAATTTTCTTCAGAGCGAGAGCTGAAAAAGGCATTGCGTGAAACATTGACGCGAGCAGCGTGGTATGGCCTCTAAAGACTTCTGTCTGAATGTTATGTTATAAAACAAATGGTAAACGCCATAGCGTGTACTATTGAGTTATGGATGCACTTGGGAGGTTTGCTAAGCACTCAAGAAGCTAGAGTCGCACTCGGCTATCGCCTCGTGCGACTCTTACGCTTCATTCGTGCTTAGCAACCTCCCGCGTGCACCATAACTCAATAGTACACGCTGTAGCGTTTACCATTTGTTAATTTGTTCATTCGGCAATGATGACAGGAAGTCGTCGAAACGTCGTGTTACTTAACTTAAGTCAATTTTCCTGCTAAATTTTTTCGAAATCGTTTTTTACTAGGATAAAAATTTCAACTTTTCTGTGGTCGCCAGAAACAAAAATACCCTGACTTTTTGTGATCCAGGTGTTGGTTGATGTATTTGAACACAACGAAAACGTTTTTACAAAAAGTTAAAAAAAAAATTCTCTCCTTTTGTAGGCTTAATACAATGAAAAAAATCTTTTTCCTAGACTAATAGCACACCCGACTTCATTGACAGACTTCAACTCTTAGGCTTGGACAGCTTTGAACTCAGGCCCTACCTTCCACCGACAAGAAACCTGTTCCGGGCCCTTAACGTGTGCTTCGCTGCCTGACCGGAGGAAAACGACTAGGCAACGGGCTGAAGATGGAATACTGTTTGACTCTTTGGCTTTTACAGAATGCTCTCCACAATTTTTCCAGTTCTGGACTAGCTCAAAACTAGCCATTATGCGTGATGACATCAGAGTAACGTAAATCACCACCACCAAGCCTCGGTTTGAGAATGCAAATTTTAAATTTATCTTAACCAGGTTCCTGCTTTAACTAATTCCCAAAGCAGCAATAGTGAAAAGAATACCAACGTGAAAACAACACGAAGGCAACAAAGGTTTGGAAAAAATGTCGCTCAAACGAGGTTTGGTGGTGAATTTTGAGCACTTTACGAAGTCGCGTATAAAGCCTATTGTCCAATCTTTATATACTTCCTTTGAATCCTGCTTATACATGACAAACTTGTTGAATGCTATCAAATGCACTTTGATTGAGATAATGAGACACACTGGGTAAGAAAATATGAAACGGGAAAAGATGGGGGAAGGGGGGAAGCAGCAATATACAGATATGTACGTTAAGGAGAAGAGTTTGAAATGTTATAGAAAGAATTGGCACGGCACACAAAAATATGATTCAGTACAGCAAGAAGCAGTCAGAGGGTAAGGATTGAAAATTTCTGGAAGGTACTCACAGGAATGTATGGACATGGTGGGGTGTCTCAAAATCTAAGACCCAAGACTCTCAGCAACCCCTCCCGGCCTTTAAAATCTCAATATCTAAACTCTAAGACCTAAAACCACAGACATGAGATCTTAGATCTTAGGCCTTTCATCTTAATTACTTTTCGAAACACCTGGCATGGTGGCCTTAAGTTGCTGAACTCCAGATTTAACAGCCTGGGTTTGCGGATACTGCCCTGGTTGTTTCGACATTTCATCAGTCGCAAAAATTGCCCAGAACTACTCCTGGTGCATAATCAGATGTCTGAGAATATCCACTGAGATTCTGTGGACCATCTTTGACCCGTTATGTTTTCCGTTAATAAAGACCCGTTAACTTTTTCCTCTGATACAGTGTATCAAAGGACTGCCTATTTAAAATTCAAAACGGCTGTCACGGTTATCACGATTGGTTTTCCGTGGTACTATTTCCCAAGGAATCGGAACGTGATCACGTGAGTGTCTAATTACAGGTATCCAATTTAAACTTTTTTGTAATTGGATACCCACATGATTTACACGTCAAGCACGCGCGCTTTAAGGTCGGCACACATGATGGGACTAATACCTGCGACTAGTCGCAAGGACCAGTCAAATCGTGTGAACTGGCCATTTTTGCTTCAAAATCTAGTCGCAGGGACCAACTTTAGTCCGTGCGACTAGTCCCACGAATTCACACCAGTTTGAATTCGTGGGACTAGTCGCAGGGACCAAATTCGACTAGATTTTGTGGCAAAATTGACCAGTTCACACGATGCGACTATAGTCCCTGCAACTTGTTGCAGAGACTATAGTCGCAGGGACTAGTCCCATCGTGTGTGCCGGCCTTTAATGGCTTTTGTCACAATGTTTCCTACAGCGTTCAAAACTTATGGGAAGCGCTACAGAAATTTACGCTCAAAACGATTTCTCAAAAGGCATTATTAAAACTCCGAAATTTGTTATAGATAGGATTAATTAGTCATTGGACTACGTGCCGTAGAATTACTATTACCAATAATATGCATGAATAATTACTTGATTCTGATTGGCTGACAGCAGTTTAGTTCAAGTGTAGCACCAGTGCAAATTACACAACGTAATTCTGGATTATGATTGTCCGAAAGACAATGGAGAATTTTTAACCCAATTTTAACCCAATAATATCATTTAAAATGACGGCGAAAATTTTGTGAGGAATGAGAAAAAAGGGCTTCAAGTAACTCTTCCGGCGCCTCCTCCCCAATTTTTATTCACATTTATATTACTAATAAGAAATCATACGGTTTTTCTCGTTCAAATAAATTGTAAATTAAGGCTCAAAACCGCATGTTTACCTATACTAATTGTTTCTCGTTTGCTTGAAAATCCATGAGAAAGAACGCAAATTAAAGAAAAACGTAGTTGACGCACACAGTCATGCACGCACGTTCACTTTTTTTATGCGTTATTCCTGACGGATTTTTGAGGAAAAGAGAGGCTGTTCACAGTCTAATTTGATCTGAGAGCCACGGTTTGCCAAGGAGCGTCATCAATAATGTGATTTTTCAGGGGTAATTTAAGACAACAGATTCAGGGAGCTAAATCAAACATGTGAAGAGACGTGCTAAAGAAAGTGCCTGTCAAACAATTTCTCCCTTTTGTCCTCGTTGCCGAATATACACGGAAAAAATGATACCAAGTCATTATCAGATACCTCTATATTTTCCTTAATGATAATAAAATTTCATTTACAAAAACATTAAGTACAAAAGTTCAAATTCTTGTGTTCATGATGGGACCTTGTGAATTGCAATGGTGACATTTCCTTCTGATCGAACAAGTAAATTACTGCAAGAGGAAAAGCTAGAAATAAAAAAGATCTAATTAAGTAATCATGGTTGCCTTTCTACTAAGCGTTTTTGATTGTGTGTCACTTTTTAAAAAGTGCCCCAATTCTCTTCTTACAGCATACAAGTGCGCCGATAGCAAGAGAAAAATTTATGACACTGACACAGAATATAGACTTATTAGATGCATTAGTTATAAGATGTCTTCTTCTCATCTGAACATAAAAAATGCCGGACCGTTTCGGCAATGTAACAGGCATTACAGCCTGCACATGCAAACTTGTAAACCACACGCGAATGGAGCCTGCCAGGGATATATAGGAAACGCTCCGGCATTTTTCCTCGCGTGTGAAGAAGCATTTAGCCAGTGATAGCCCCTCTCACATTTTCAAACATCTACAAAATTCTAAACATTGTTACGTCTTGTGTTCAGCAGATTGTTTTCATCTTTTGGATCACACATCAACTATTTTTCAGCTTAAAGGGAACCTCCACTCCTACGAAAGAATCACTTTAAACCGCAGGATATAGTATTTGCCATAACGTTAGTTTTAATTAATTAATTAATTAATTAATTTATTTATTTATTTATTTATTTATTTATTTATTTATTTATTTATTTATTTATTTATTTATTTATTTATTTATTTATTTATTTATTTATTTATTTCTTTTACAGAAGAGTGTCTATAGTGGAGAAAAACGAATTTCAGAATCGCGTATTTTTGTTTTCGAATTTCCTGGGCGCCGCCATCTTGAATAATTGTGACGTGTCTTGGTTGCTCTATTGTTCTGACACGAAGAGCTTTTGTCTAATAACAAAAGGGCAACCATTTCACGTCACAATTATTCAAGATGGCGGCGCCCGGGAACTTTGAAAACAAAAAATAAACGATTCTATAATTTGATTCTCAAAATTATTTCGTGTGATTTGAAGTGAACCTATTGTCAGAGTGGAGGTTCCCTTTGAGATAAAAGAGGCTCTTCATATTCAGAGAGAACAACCCTCTTTGAATCAACAATCAAACCATGACTGTTAACCTCCTTAATTCTCACACTTTCAAGCTTTGCTTCAGTTTGTTGTTATTATTAACTACATAATTAACATTTTCTACTTATTATAAATTCAGCATTACCTGTATACATGAAACTCATTGATATACACCCCAAAAAGAATCATTTGTCAAACAAGAGTCATTAATCTTGGTACTTTACGGTATAAGATTACAGCTCGCTTTAGCCCAGACTATACAAGTTTCACATATCACGCAACAGTGTCTTACCATGCATCTGACTCTAAACAGATCACCGGCTGAGCTTCAGCACCTGGATAAAGTTTCTTTGCATTTTGTACCAAGGAGCAAACATGTCCTGCATACATGGGATTTGCAGTACCTTTAGCTGTTGAAGGAAGAAGAGCAATAATTTAAAACTAAATCAAAAAGTTTAAACTAGGTGTGCACAAGTTTATACATGTATTGCTGGTACTACTTCAATCAAAACCAAGCCAATTAAATAAAGCATGTGGCACAGTTTAAGTAATGAAAGTCTTTGTGTTTTATATAATGCATTGGTCAATTTTTGTACACAGCTGCCTGGGCATTAGCCCGGTCATTTGCTCACACCTTAGGCGCAAGCTTAAACCCACCCTACGGGTCTAGCCTAGCATGTGGCAGAGAAGGCAAGTTTACATGTACACGATGCTGTCCTGCTTTTATTCTTATCGAATATCCTGGGGCATTTGACTAGCTATTTAATATTTATCTCCCCACCAATCCAGGGAGTTTTCTGTGGGATTGGTCTGGGAGGGGAGGGAGAGGGGTTTGGGCACTATGAGAATTGCTCAGTGCGTAAGATAAAGGGAAAAAAAGAGTTAACTTTTGTAAATGCATCTGTGAAGTGCTTTCAATGAGGAGTGCTTCTGAAAATACAGTACCTTCCTCATGCATGTTAGAAGAAATTGCTCTATGTTTCTTCGTCCATATCTTCAATTGTTGCAATCAATCAAAAACTAAAAAAAAATTACAGTACACAGCAGTGATATACAATGCAAATGGCTTTAAAGATGATTTCCAGTCCGAACTGCGCAGTCTCAGAACCCTAATGTTTATCGGGCGCGCTCGATGGAATGCGAATCGATGTTATTCGTTAAGAACCACATACCTTATATTTGAGACTTTTCAAAGTCCTTTTCCAACAGATTCATTGATTTTTACAGCTGTGAAGTTGTTTCATGAAGTGATATGAGCAAGAACGAAGTATTAAGCTTCGACCGGTTCGTATCCATAATGGCGGTTGCTTTTAAACTTTGAATTTACTAGTGTAAGTAGTTGCGAAATGGTTACATTTCGTGATATTTTACATGAAGCAAAACAAGAAATCAAAACAAACTCTCGAGAGTGCGCAGTACGGACTGGAAATCAACTTTAAGTGTCTATAGTGTTTACTTTAACCTGCCAAACTGAATTTTTCTAATGTATGGGGGTCAGTACAGCACAGTTGAGGAAATATTTCCAGGTGGCTGGAGAGGGTACTTTTGTGTTCAAAACTGGAAATTCAAGGGAGAAGGGGATCATACACGATAATAATTCCCTGCATGGTGGGGGAATGGATATTTTCTGGAACCATTTTTACACCTTGAACTTTCATACCATCCACATTTATTGCAACTGAGAAAATTACGAATGCACCTATATTATTTGCACTGCAGTGCAAATCAACAATTAACAATAGATTTTGCCTGCTCTCAGCCAATCTCAACGGAGTAATTTTCTCAGTCATATTATTACATGTACAAGCTGTAAGCTTAAATTAAGCTCATTTTAAAAGTCACGTGATCAGCGAGTGACTTTTGGCACTTACAATCTACAATAAATTTTTACACTAGGACAAATTGTAGGACGTTAGCATGGCGACAAATAAATAATAACGCGTTCCTCTATATCTGCACTGATTTTGTTGATGCGTTTTGATGAACACAAGCTTTATACACTGGCTGACCTGACAGAGCTAGTCCTTGTTGGTCGCTACATATACAATCCAATAACGCCATGTTCGGACATACGAGGAGAAAACATAAGAAATACAGTGAATCTCGGATGTCCTATTCCTGAAGAACAGATGCAGTGGACTTACATGTCGTCTAAATGAGAATCTTAAGACTTTTCCATCTTGAATCCAGACAATCTTTGACACGTGATTTATGTTGTTGTAACAGAGGCGTTACGTGACGGCTATATGACTTTCGGTATCGACTGCTGACAGTTTCTTGGGCTCGGCACTTGGCACTCGTACCAGTGTTCAACGCGTTCATAACCCTCGACCCAAGTCGCCCACGACAAAACCACAGTGGATCCGATCCCTCACTCAACCTTCCAAGTTTTGTGGGTGAAAGGAGAAGCAGAACCAACGCCAATATTCGATTTCATGAGATTTTTATATTATCAGAATTACAATTGAGGAAAAGAGGGATTAAAATAAAAAGACGGATTTTTCATCATATTACGAAATCCTCTGTTTCTGGCTGTTTGAATATTACAAATTAAAAAAGTAAATTTTAGCGACTTTTTTCCTCTAAAATCTTATAGAATAACTAGTACATCATTTTAAACATTCTGTTATTTATAAATATTCCTAGCTGGTCGCCATTTTCACCGCTAAAATGCAAATCAGGAATTGAATTCATGTTAAATGAATTATTCTCCTGGTGGTATCAGCTGCTTTGCACTGAAATTAATCATGAATCACAATTGTTTCGGGATCGAATTCATGGTCAAAAACATCGCTTTGAAATTTGTTTATTGTCGCTCGCTTTCCTCGCAAACACAGCTATGTTGATGTCCCTAGATAACGAACTGTTTATGAAACAGAGAGTTGGAAAAAAAGTTCCGCTAACGATCTGTCAACGCAAGAAGCCAATTAGCTGTTGAACATTTGTCGAGTAAAGAGACTTGTTTGACATATCAACAAACATGGAGGCTCAAAGAGCTTTTCTTTCGGCTGTGTCGGCTGAAAGACAGAAATCTTGGAACAAGGTATTTCAATCCAATTTTCTCTATCTCCTAGTCAATTTTCAGACATAATTTTATCGACGTAATTTTCTTTTCGGAAATTAAAGGCGGCAAAATATATGTCGCTATGGTTACCCGAATAGGACAGTTAGCCTTTCTGTCGCTTCACGATTAAAAATTTCAAAGAAAACCAAAATTCAACTTTTCTTGCATGGAAAACCCCCATCTCAGCTAGCTAGTTCATTTTTTGCTGCTATTGACTGGAAGTGCTTAAAAAATATGTGGTTTAGAGCGCTGTAAAAAGTTTAGAATTAAAATATATATCGAAAATATGGATGAAATATGAAAATACTTGATAAATATTACTCACCATTTTGTAAAAATAAAGATTCTAGCAACTAAACGCAGTATGAAAAGCTTTTTTTTAGGTATCTTCTTGTTTCAAATAGTAGGTAACATTGCTTTCTTCGTAAACCTTGCTTGAAAATTGAATGAAGCGGCATTATCATAGAAACTTATTAGTCCAGTACCTGCAATAACGGAAACAGATACCCTCAGGTTGTTTTCAATTTACCACGGCGTGTTTACGTCTGTGTTCGATCGCAGGCAAGAACCACAAAACCGGCTAAAGAATAAAATACTGATAGTGGTCAAGATTTCCGAATGACATGAGAAGGCGTCAAGAAGTGTCTTCGTGATAATTTTCTAGCGAAGAATTATGATAAGAAAAACTATTTTCCTAGCTTCGACGTAAGGAAATATGTCATAATTAAAACTGTTCTTCGTTGGTTTTTCGTTTTATGTGACTGGTGTTATAATTATACTAGAATAATGTTACTGCATTGTGGTATCACATAAGAAATTAAATTTCGCTGCTAGTCAACCCAGTTCATCTTCGTTTCCCACCACATGTAAACAAAGTAACGAGAATTAAGCCAATATTTTATCAGCTGGGCCTTAACGCCAACTAATCATATTGCAGTACTTGATGACATTCTACTTGAATTGTCCCTTGCAGGCGGAGGCCGATTATGAAGAAGTGCTGCGTCAGATCTACAAAACAAAATGGATGAAGCACTTCAACAAAGAGAAACTTCGGATGCTGGTGCGTTGGACAAGAAATCTTTTATTAAATACTACTGTGAAACATGCAGTTTTTTGTTCGTATTCCTTCAGTGTGCGCCGGGTTAGGCTGCTAAGTCCCGATCTACATTGTAATTTGTCACAACGTTTGGCCACTAGAACGTTTTCTTAAAAAGCCGTCGTCTAGATTTCAGGAAGGCATCACTGAAGAGGCTCATTTACCAGAAGACCGTTTTCTAATAATATCGTCTCTTCTGTTGCGTGCTAAAATAAGGCCAACATGTACAAGTTTGGATAACAACCCGCCGCTTCGGAAAATAAGTGCGTCCACCTAGAAATTACTAACACTATCGGTCAAATGTATGCTTCCTGTTGCTTCTTAATCTTTGTCACGTTTCTTCAACTCTGAAAATAAACGCATCAAGTGTGTTTCGTTCATACTACGCAAGAGGACTGTAAAAACGCAATTGGATTTGAATGATTATCATGAGGTATGCATCGTTTTCAAAAAGCTCCATTTTCAAAATGTTTGCTGTCCACATGAAAAAATTCGGCGTTTTCAAATTTCCCCCGTTTGGAAGAGCGTTTTCGAAAGAAATCTCCTTTATCGCGGCGGATTCAGTGGTGTGGACGGTAAGGCCTACCTGTAGAAATAAAGCTGTGTTTTCAGATTTTTGCCTACGTGGTACTGAGTAGATCGAAAAGATGCTTCAGATCAATTGTGTTTGATTTCAAAGAAAAAAAAATACTCCATTCCGGTATATTTACGGTATTTGGCCCTTCGTCTCTTTCGCGTCTTTTCAATGTCAGAACGTATGGTTTGATAACCACATTAGACAACCGTCAGTTATTATCATCTCACTGGGCGTTTTCTCAGTGATGTAAGATTAAACTGGGTGAACTCAGTGACTAAAAAAAAACAACGGACAGAAAGTTCTTCGTTTTGTGTGGCTTCAGGAGCCTGCTCGAGGCACCAAGGAAAAACGAAACTTAAAGTAACAGCAAGTGTATTGTTATACATTCATAAATATGTAATTATTTGGTACTGTTCGCTAACATTCCTTTCATATTAATTCACAGTTGTTCGAATGCCACTTTCATTGCGCAGTCGCACTACAAAACCTTAAAAACTACCAGAACGCACTGCGGCACTTTCGGCGAGCCATGGAGGTGGTCAGCTGGAGAAAGGTTTGTACAATAGGTCTGTACGATTTATCTACCTTGTGTAGCACGCGCTCATTTCCAAAAGCACACGAAGGAAACTCAACTGCGAAAAATAAGGAGCAGGGGAAGGGGATGGGACAAAAAATAGTCCACAAAACCCCTCCCCCCCTCTCTTTGCTCCCCACTTCTCTCCGTTTTTCTGCTGACCCGAGGTGCGCTCGTTTGCCCGCACGCTTGCTTAATCTCCCCGCTAGAAACTGAAAAGGAAAGGTCTGCTACGCAAGCAAGCACGACTCGATCATTCAAGTATCTATAAATAAGCCATACTCGTATTCCCGGTATTAGACTGGAACTAGCTTGCAAGTGAGGCTAATGATATTCCCCCGTATGATCATGAGCCTCCATTGCAAGCTAGTTTCAGTCCGAATACCGAGAATACGAATATGGCCTATTGTCATACTGTATACATTTGACGCCTGTGTTTAATTACTATAATCGTAATGAAAGATTTTTCTTTTCTTTTAGGATGAATGCCAGGCAGGTTGCATCACGGGAAGAGTTTTACACCTGCACGTCCCTACCCTAGCAAGGATAGCTTGTTGCCACATTCACACAGGTTTGGAGCTCTGACTGTCGTTCTTGTTCGGTTTTTCTCATACTCTACGTAAACTCGATGCCAAAAAATGGTTTTGATCAGTAAGACAGAAGCGTGCTCTGGTTCATCATACAACTCTTTTTATGATCTTTGCCATTAATTTAATCACCGAGGACTTTACGTTTCCTAACAATTGCCAAATATGATCACTTCCGCTTTCAATGGTACTTACCTGTTAGGGTAAGTACTGCTGGTCAAATTCACTAAGAAGTGCTTTTCTCGGTGAGCATTTCGCTCCCTGTCTTAACCCCGATGAAGATATGCTCTCGACGCTAGCATGTCGATAACCTAAGTATAGTACTCGCATAGGCATTACTAAGCATTTTATAACTTAAATATAATTATTATTTCTTACTAGGAGAGCTTAACGAGGCTCTAAACAACATTGAGAAAGCTATCTTACTTGACTTCAGAAATCCGGTAAGTTTTGTTGCTCTCCCCACCCTCCAGTGGGAGCCCCGGGCATAAAGTACTATTATAGTCGCATGGTTCACAACCAGGGCCAGGTTGTTCGAAAGCCGGTTAACGTTAACGTTAACTCAGGGTTAAACGTTAACTGCAGCATTATTTGTTCTTGTTTAAAAATGTTTTCACCTCTAACGTTTGGTGTAGTTTGAGATTACTACAGCTTAAAACTGAAGGGCAAACAATATATACAGAATACCTCACCAAAAAGTTACAAAACTGAAATCAAAATTCTCGCTTACCCTGGGTTACCTTAATCGGGATTTGAACAACCCGGCCCAGGGGCCCGTTTCTCGAAAGACCCGGTAGTAACTTAACAAGCCCGAAATCGGATTTTGAAATCAAAATCTCCATAAAAGTAGGGTGTGTTCTGAACTCTAATAAAGTCCATTTTGTTTCTTTAGCTGATAACTTTACTGTATAATATTCAAAGCTTTTGAAACTTCCATCTGGAATGGAGAACAAAACAACTTAACGGGCCCGGTAGTTACGGGGAGCTTCGAGAAACAGGCCCCAGGGAACGAAAAGATCGGAGATGCTTGTCGGATAATTTGAATTTGCCACCAATTTCGCTTGAGCTAAAATCTCTGAAAAGGTCCCATTTTATAGATCCATGTCATCCAGTACAAAAGCCGTATGCTAACTTTTTAGAAGCGAAAAAAATAGATTCGCAAGCTTGCAATATATACGCGCTGTTGGCCATTTTCAGGCGATTTTTGTCTGGCCACTTGATAGGCGATTTCGTTTCAAATCAGACGCTCCTCATGTATGAAAGTCGGAGGGACACATATCCCTCCGAATCACTTTTTGTTAAGTCGCATGTTTTCTTTGTACACTCTCTCTAATCTTATCTCCCTCCCACCGACTACTTTCGAGTTTGCTTAGAAAATATAATTGCAACTGAAATAAAACTTTATCTTCAATTCAAAATAGCGTACGATTATTGTTTTGTGTAACTAAAGAGGAAAAAATGATGTTTCAGAACCTCTTCTGGAACTGATTGTTAGGTAATAATTTTAACTTTTCGGCATTTTTCACAGGACTTATTCTGCATCAGATCATTGGTTAGTTTTCTTCTAAAAGAGCAAGAAAAGGTAATGAAAATAAAAATCAACAAGCAATATTGTCTTAACCTCTTCATTGATAAGCAAGAGAAAGGGAACACTGAGTTCAAAAATTTACAACGGGTTACAATACTCGTAAAACTAAGTATACATGAAGCTGAAAGCACTTTAAAGTGTTAAATAGTAGCTAGTTTACTAAACGTTTTGGTCTTAAAACCTTCAGTAAACGAAATGAGCGTGCCACGCCATACAAGATGTGCACGCGTACAGTGCAGCACTCATAACCGTGAGCCACTAGACTACATATATCACAGGGAGCACACAATCTTGCTGAGCAGGGATAGAGTAAATAAAGGAACGAAAAATGAGTAGTTTACCTTTGTCTCATGTTGTCATCTCTTAGCTCACGAGATTTTACTGGAAAACTGCTGCTTACCAATCCTGCAAAACACTGTAGCGGTAAACTCGTACCTAGGCCTTTCCGTGCTCAGGCAAAAAATTTTTAGGTTTGTATAAAATTTAACAAGGGAGGCAACTCTTTGCCAAAACATTTTGAACGCACTGCGAATATTCGCTCGAATCTCTAAATTTCGTTGCTTTCACGAAACCAAACAAACACAAAATGAGGTCGAAAGGTTTTTCTACAACTTGGCCGAGTTTGTTTTCGAATACTTTTGCGACAGTCGGAGAATTTTAACGACTTTTGCAAAGTTTTGTCTTAACTCGCTTTTCGCAACATGATCGTACCGTTACCCAAATCCCAAACACGTCATCCAGCGCACGCTCGTGCTCCTCTCCCTCTCCCACATAGGTTTTTGACGTAAAAAGTTTTTACAAAATCCTTCCCCTTCTCCCAATTTTTATCACAAAATCTCGCTAAAACGCTTATGGTATTAGCTCCCAACATGCTGTTTTCGTGCGGAGATCGGGCGACCTCGTAAGCGCAAGATAAACTGCGAACAGGGGAGGTGTTTGTGAAGTTTTGTAGTGTCAAGAAAGCATGTGTGGGGGATGGAGCGCGCACGAGCGC
>JAHPZR010012541.1:0-25000 GCA_019787425.1 Platygyra sinensis | reverse complement strand
GTTTGTCAACGACTGTTGTAAACTTCCAATATCCTCGCCGGCAAAATTTCCCGACATGTAAATCGGCGTCTAAATATGTTTAAATCTAACATGAAAAATCCATTAAAAAATGAAAACAGAAGCTCGCGATCGGCATTTTGATCTAATGAACCATTTCTGTTCACACAATGTTCTAAGCGTTCAGTCAGAGGAAGGATAATTTAGTTTAGATTTGAAAAGCCACAGTTAAATAGAACTAAATATACGTACTGACCCATCGAAAAATGAATTTGAATTTAGTTTAAGGCCGAAGCATGCCCTCGCGTTTGTCACAAAAATAGATCGTTTTCTCTCAACAGAAAGAGGAAACCCAACTAAAAATCTCCAAGCAAGAACGAGACCTTGAAAAGGTAAGCAACAGAAAAATATTTCGAGGGATCCTTCAACAATCAATAGATTTCCTTTTTCAGAGTGATCCTAATGTTGTCAGCTAACATTAACCCTCCAAAGCTATCGGAAAGCTTTCAGTTTTCTCTCAAACCGCTGCAAACCACGTCACTTTCGAGAATCTCAGTTGAGAGATTGAATAGTTAACTCACTTTTGTTGGGAAATAATAGAAGTAACGACTTTTTACTAACCGTTTTTGATGAGGAACACCTTGTTAGGTCCACATTAGACCAGTGAGTCTGACTTAGTAATCTCCTAAGTCGTCTTAATAAAAATATTACCCGTGTGAGCCCGCGCTAAGTTACAAATGCGTGATTTCTGTCTTAGTGTGACTTGGCTTGACAATTTGCCTAAGAGAGACTTAATGTTTAATGTGAACCCAAGTACGGAAGGAAAATAATATAATGACCTCTGTAGTGCGCGTCTGCTTTGCATATTTCCCTCTGTGTAGTTTATGTTAAAGTGGTACTCTTACATCAACTGTTTGTTTTTTAAAAGGCATGTGAGGTCAATCCAGATGCCGTCATGTTCATAAAAATTAAAGACCTGAAAACTCACTTTCAAACATTGCTTGATAGGTACGTTTGATCTAATAGAAACATTACGATCAATCAATCAGTCAGTCAATGAGTCAGTCAGTCGCTCAGTCAGTCTGTCTGTCATTCAGTCAGTCAGTCAATCATGCAGTCAATCGGTCAGTCAGTCAGTCAATGAGTCAGTCAGTCGGTCAGTCAGTCAGTCAGTCTGTCCGTCAGTCTGTCATTCAGTCAGTCAGTCTATCAGTCAGTCCATCAGCCAGTCAATGAGTCAGTCAGTCACTCACTCACTCAACGGCTCAGTCAGTTAATCAGTCAATCAGTCAGTCAGTCAGTTAGTCTTCCAGTCCTGATCGGTCAGTCAGTCCGTCTGTCATTCAATCAGTCAGTAAATCATGCAGTCAGTCAGTCAGTCAGTCAGTCAATCAATCAGTCAGTCAGTCAGTCAGTCAATCCTTCAGTCAATCAGTCAGTCAGAATGTTAGTCAGACAATCCATCCAATTCTCATAAAATTTCACCTATAAAAAGTCTCGAAGAATAGCTTAAAAGCACATTTGCAATTGCAGAGTAGTTCTGTGGCCGAAATGAAGTTATTCTCATTAACTGTAGCATTTCTTTCTTAAGATTTCTTCCTTCAGCTCGTGTGTCTCACTCACTATCTGTCCGCGACGTCATCGACACGGAGATTACTTCAAAACCTCTGTCAGCCAAGGGAAGACTTGAATCGAAGCAAATGCTTTTAACCCACACAGGTACTATTTAACGTTTAGCAGTCATTTGAACACATAATTGCTGCTTCTTATTTGCTGTCCAATTGCTAATGCTAGAGGGAACCAATTGTCCTCACCACCAAATATTTCACGGCAGACCTTGTTCACTTCAAAAAGGTACAGAAACGAGATAGCAAGTTTAGGGACTAATCAGTGCTTGAGATTAATCTCAGCTTCTGCAGCAGTGAACGACAACCGGTAACTCTAATATTCCGGCGTAGCAAGTTAGCTCACCACAGGCTAACATGTTTTGTGAAGTTGCCCGTGTCCTCATATATTCATTCTTGCAAGATCCTTAGTGAAAAAGCTGTGTAAAAAGCTATGTTCCTTATACTATAACTTAAAAATATCTCATCATTTTTTGACATCTGTCAGCAAGTGCCAGACAGTGACAGAAAGAATTTCCAGAACGAATTTCCGGGATCTTAGTTATCAGTTAAATTTTCGGCGATCTCTAGGCTATTGGTAACATTTCAGTGGAGATTTTAGATCCCAGGTCAGTTCACCTCTCAGCTGACAGAAAATTCCAACCAACAATTCTAAGCAATCAATTTAACCCTAAATCCAGGAAATTAGCCCTTATCAATTCTTTGCTATTTTTGTTGTGATTTGTTTTCAGACCATAAGCCTCCAACAACCTGTAGTGTCAAGACCGAAGCTTCTCTTTCGCCTCCAACATTTATGTGCGGAGTAGCAAAACCACAAAGACGCGTTAGAACATGTCCTCCTCAACTCATGAAACACTCTAAGGCAAACCTTGAACGCTTTCATACCGAGCCAAGTATATCACATCACAAATATTCTCTGCTTATAAGCAGTGAACATGTACGAGGAACAACTTTACATGGGACTTCCTGGGCTAGCACGTGCAAATCGCGTGCTCCGTGCGTGACTCTCAGAGAAGTAGTAAACACAAAAAGTGCTTGCGTGTGCGACAATAGAAAGTTCATTGGAATTCCAGATCTCCTTAAGGAAGACGAGGGCCTGGAACCTAAGGAGGTGGGTATACGGAACAGCAGCTTACTTATTGCCATGCCAAGTATAGTACACAAGGTGTCCTCTGAAAAGGCCTTTGCGTGGCTATAACGACAAACCAACCTTTTCTTCATTGAGGCTTCAAGGAGTTAACTACTTTTTCTAAAGGAGTTTTCTAGCTACATGGTAAAAGAGATTTGCTACTTAATTAACTAAAATTTCTTCATATTTAATCTATTCAATTAATCTGTTCTAGGATCTTCCATATTTAGGCGAAAGAATGTACTCGAGGTGAGAATTTTACATTTTCATGATAAAAATAAGCTAAAATCACGATTAAAAATTATTACCTGACAAAAGCATCATTTTTTGCTTCTCGCACAGAAAATGGTTGCAGGATAGAATTCCAACAAAAATCCCGGACTTGGCAGGCTGCCGGAAACTGCTGTGACTTAAATTAGCGAGAAGGGATTTCGTCAAATGCCGTCGATTATCACACAGATTCGACAAAAAGCGCTGCTCTGAAGGCGACTTAGCCCACGTGGTTTTCCTGGTGGTGACGTAACCCTCCAATGGACTAGTTTTTAGAGTCTTTCTTCTTTCTGCTATCGAGAAGGAGAGAAAAAGTAGTTCGCTCTTTGGGGTAAACAAGCCGTTGTCTCTAATAGAGCCTCTAAAAGAACTTAAAGGACCTTCATTTTGACCTGTTAGCTCCGCATGTGACCAATTACAGATTAAGGATTTTTAAATACTTTTAACCTCGGCACCCGTTGTAAAAATTTTGGTTTAATTTACTATCTATTTTATTAAAGTTTATGACATTGAACTTTTGTAATCGTTTTGTTTTATTAAGTTGGTTTTAAGTAAAAGTTATTTGTGTGTGTGACCCTCGCTTGCGGCTCGATCAGTTTTGAGTCATTAGTCAATTCGTATCCAATAGTAGAATAGTGCCCTCATCCAACCTCATTTTCAGGGTCCTCTCTTTACCTCGATAGAGATAAAGAGATGACCCTGGAAACAAGGTAGGCTGTCATCTTTATCAGCCGGCTGATATGGAGACGTTTAAACTGTACTAGCCTTGCACGAAAAATAGAATGTAAGGGATGTTAAGTTTTAGGGTTGCTGCATGTCACGCTGTTATATTTGTTTCCTTTCTCCACTGACTATACTATCAATCGTACACTGGCAAGAAAAAGTTTAATGAAGGTGAAAAGAAATTAGTTGAATCTTTTAAAAGGGTGAACTGAAGAGTCGGTAGGTTAAAGCCCTAGCCAAACGGGCCTGCAAGTAGTCGCAAGTGGGCGCAAGTACAACTCGCGTTGGGTAGCCAAACAGACTCGCAAGGTTTCCTCGCAAGTACACACAAGTCGCAAAAAAAAACTTTCTAAGATAAACTATCCTCTATTTCATTGGCTAATAACAGGTTAATGGACGTCTCTCAACTTGCGTTCACTTGGGTTGGGTGGCCAAACGGTGGAACTGGACTTCCTTTGACTTGCGTGCAAGTTTGATCTCGGCCGAAGTGAGCGCAAGTCATCGCAAGTCAACGCAAGTGCAAGTAAGGCCTGGCCAAACGGAGTCGCAAGTAGACGCAAGTTGAAAACTTGGGTCTACTTGCGACTCCGTTTGGCCACCCAACGCAAGTCTCTATACAAGTTCAACTTGCGTCCAATTGCAAGTACTTGCCGGTCCGTCTGACCAGGGCTTAAAGCCCTCGCCAAACGGAGTCGCAAGTAGACGCAAGTTGAGAACTTAGATCGACTTGCGTTGACTTGCGATGACTTGCACTCACTTTGGAGGGGATCAAATATGCACAGAAGTCGACGCAAGTTTTTCACCGTTTGGCCACCCAACCCAAGTCAAAGCAAGTGGAGTAACGTCCATTAACCTATTAGCCAATGAAACAGAGAAAAGTCTGCCTTAAATTGCGACTACTTGCCGGTCCATTTGGCCAGGGCTTAAAGCCATTAATGTAATATAAACTTTATCAATGTGTCTTGATCGATATCTAACCGATGGGGTTAATAACTCCTTTTCTAATTGGGGACATTTAATATAATTAATAACTTACTGACTAACTATTTCAAAAAAGCCTAACAAATAACTGTTCACAAATAATCTTTCAAGGCCAATAATGAAAGCATTTAATTTGCTGCCGATTTGCAGCCATTATCAATGTTACCCTATGTGTCTAGTGGTCGCAATATTTAATTATCTGATAATAGTTTATTGTGTTTTTAGCCAGTTATCTTAAACGCCACAATAGCCGCCCATTGCTGAGATCTTGGTAAGCTTTTGGAGAAAAATCTTTCCGCCTGTCAATGAGGTGTACACTGATAGAACTCAGCAACAAAGAGGACCAAGGACTTAATTAAGAGAAGAAGGATCGATAGAGTGGTGCGTAAGCAATTGTACTGAGCTGTTCCCAATTGCGCAAATTTGCGATAAGAGGGGCAAACTGAATCCGAAAATATGGATCGGGTTGAACAAAAGCTTTACACCATAATCCATTAGAATAATGAGCGCTTATTCGCTAGTTAACATCAAGTTCGTTCCCAAAGCCAAAGGGCCGAATCTCAAAACCTGGAAATTAAGGGGAGATTATCAGTCCACGGATCCAGACCTTGAGCTAAGGGGCAGGGGAGCGGTTTTGATTTACTTGTCCTGCTGGCTTTTCTCCCTTCGGTCATTTCCTCTGTTTTTTTTTTTTTTTTTTTTTTTTTTTTTTCCAAAACAAGGGGGAAGGCCCTAGATCCACCACTGACTAGATTGAGTTTTCAGTTTTAATAAAAGTCTCTAAAAAATGATACAGTGGAACCTCGCCTTATGACCACCCGTTAATACGGCCACCTTGATACCACGGCCGCTTTATTCTAGCCCGAAAAAATGCTTGGTCAGTCACCCTTTTTGTAACGATACCCAGAAAAACAGTCGTGTATTTCAATAGCAAGTGACGTGATTAAGTGGTGAGAACATTGTCTTGGAAGTGAGAATTGAGGGTTCAAATTCTGTAACATGAGAAAGGAAAAAACTCTCGCAAGAATAGAAATTAGGGTAAGGGATTCGTAGAGTTAGCTAAGAGGGTAATACGTTAAAAGTAAAGGGCACGTGAAATGAGAACGGAGAAAAAGCACAGGTAGTGCTAACTGGGGTAGGATATAGAAAACATAGGGATCCATCCTTCTGGGGTGAACTTGATAAAGGCAAAGGAAGGGAGCAGGTGTAAGCTCGGTGGCTAAGTGTGGGTCAAAGTTAGAGTCTAGGGTCGGGAGGGAGGGAGGATATAAGGATTATACGAACTAAGAAAGCATGGGTGACCATGGCGGCATGGCCTAAGGGTGGGGGTGAGTCAGCATAAGATGGGTTAAATATAGGCTAGTTCCGGATTTCATTTGTAACATTTTTAGCATTAAGTGTTGTAGATATAATTTTAGAAACCAAAATTTTGATATTCCTAGATTCAATGCTGTATTGTATGGAAAACACTCTCTTAGATATCTTGGACCCTTTTTATGGAACAAGCTGGATAAAAACATCACTGAAACGAGCAGCCTGTCTAGGTTTAAGTTATTAGATGTGAGGATCTTCTGAACTGATAAATGGCAACAATTGCTCCGCGTGCGTTGTCTGTACCTCTTAAGGTGTGCCCGTGTTCGTAAAGTTGCTTTTATTATTTTAGTATATTGTAAATGTATATATGTCTGGATTTATGACAACGATGCTAAGAACTGAAGGCGCGCCCTAAGCGGGCGGCGTTTTTTTTTTCTCGCCATAAACTATCTCCAAAGGCGACGATATAAAAATTTAAAGCAAAGTCAGTCTTTTTTCTCCTTCTCCACCCGCCGGTTTATCTCTACTTTACTGTTGTTCTTTCTCTATTTTTTAGCTTTAAGGGAAAAGAGTAGCGAAATCGAGGTGAAACCCAATAGTTCAGCCCCGTTTTCATAAATCCAGATATACATATAACTTTTAGTTCATTTTTTTTTCATCTTTTATTCATAATAGTGTTCAGTATTTATTTTATCTTTATGTTGTGTTCCCAATTAGCGTCAGCTAAATACATCGACACATGAATCAAATAAAGTTCATCATCATCATCATCACCATCATCATCATCTACTCATTCTAGCTGCGGCAACGTATAATATGGATCAAAATGGTGGAACAGAGAATTAACTCTGAAGTGTAAATTAAAGTGCTAATTGAACCCATGAATAACCCACTGGGCATTAACTCTGAAGTGTAAATTAAAGTGCTAATTGAACCCATGAATAACCCACTGGGCTAACGCCCAGTGGGTTATTCATGGGTTCAATTAGCATTTTAATTTACACTTCAGAGTTAATTCTCTGTTCCACCATTTGTGTTCATAGTGCTACGCGGCACAATATTAATAAAATATGGTTCAGTCTGGATATCGGAAAGGAAAATCCCACCCGGCCACCCAGACCACAGCGAGAAAATAAGTGGCGGAAGTGTCAGTTGTTCCTGGTCTTTATCTTGAGCACAGACGATAGTCACTTATTTCCCTGGCATTATGCAATGTTTTGACCAGTAAAAATGTTCTAATTTGTATGTTGTGACCTCACACTTCACTTTATACAGTTTATAAAACGCCCGGCTATGTAATACACACAGAAAAGTAGACGAGATATACCTGAGTAATGCAAGGGAATAGCCATTTAGCCATCTGATTTGTCAGGTGATTTGTTGTGGAATCATGGTCGAGTAGAACGCTCTTTAAGAAGTCAGACAACAGCTGTGCTATTCGGTTACTCATTAGTCCAGTCCCTGAACTCTCCTTTCTTCCCGCCCCATATAGGGGCTGAACCCGCGCGGGCGAAAGAAGAGTCCAGGATAACTTGCATGCGCATGCTCAGAACGCCGCCATTTTTTCCCCCCAAATCGGGGGAAAAACCCATATTTGGAAGTACTTTCCAGATTTGGCTTGTGGCGAGTTGTGGCGCGATTTTCTGAATGATGATATACAAGCAACAATTTCTGCATTCAGATTGACTAAAAACATGTCAATTCATCCCAAATCAGTGGAATTTCACCAGTGCCACGCTAAACCAAATTCGATTTGGTTTTTTTTATCACAATATCGAAGATAACGAAAGAAATCTTTGCCAAGATTTGTTGGCAATTGAAAACACCGACTCGGACTTGAAAGTGCACGCGCTGCATTATGCAAATGAGCTATTGTACGCGTCAGACTTTCCTTTCAAAAACTTTTGCAAAATCTCTCAACATACAGAAACAATACGAAAAAAATGTTTGGGAAAAGATTATCGAGTAATGTTGCGTACTCGTTGTCGATAAGAGTACAGACCACGCTAAACCATATTTCGATTTTTACGTTTTATGTTTTTTACGACAATATCAACGTCAAAGAAAATGTTTTCTTTCAGAGCGCGAGCTGAAAAAGGCATTGCGCGACACATTGACGCGAGCGGCGTGGTTGAAACCTAGTAATTTTTGATTGGTTCGTTCTGAGCATGCGCATGCAAGTTATCCTGGACTCTTCTTTCGCCCGCCCGGGAAGAAAGGAGAGTTCAGGGACTGGACTAGTTACTCATATATATGTGAAACTGATCAGGATGCTTATATTGATAAGTCCAACGAGAACCCTGACTGAAAGATATCACTGTATCTTATGCATGATTTTGGGTGTGGCTTAAAGGTTTTAGACCACCTGAAAAGGTTTAACTCCGGACGGACTAGAATTAGCAGAGAGAAAGTGCACCTTGCTCACGCTCTCTGCATAATCTCCGCTTAGAACACTTAGAACACTGACATCCTGAAAAGCACTGTAATTAACTGCAGCTGATATATAGACAGCGTAACTTGAACAAATATTTGACCCCAAAAGTATGAGAGGCTCTCCGATGCCAACTGTTACTGATATTAATAAAGTCAGATTACATAACTAAGCGTCAATAGATATTACATAACTTGGAAATGTCAAATCCACGTGCACGTGAATCGTGTAACAGCGAAACATATTTTCAATAGAATTCAAAATATATTCTCTTTACTTAAGTTTGTTCCGATGAGCTGTTCAAAAATTACTGCATGTAAGCGCACTCTTCTAACCATGCATATGCGAACATCTTGCGTTGTTCTTGTTGCTTTCTTAGTTAGTTCGAGTTCTTTCTTTCCTAAACAAAACCGCCAAAACAACAACAACAACAAACAATTGAGTCGTAAGAAATCAATAGCAGTCTATTTCGATCTAGCCTGATCTGTCGTCTACCCCAGCTGTATACTCAGAAACTAAATAGCACTTGTAGAGCCTATACCAGGTTAAAGTTTTCAAAACTGATGAACTAGCTGCTGTGGGCATTGATTTTGATAGCAGAATAATGTCTGTGGCGTGGCTCTAAAATGAGCGAATGTAGCAAAGATTTTTGGTGTGTGGTCGCTGTCCTTCTACTTGTAAAAGTTGGCTACTTCAAACATCTTAAAAAGTACCGCAATAAACTACAGATATTACCACTCTCAGGAATGTAGTTTAATGACACTTTCAACTCCAAAGAAGGACAAATAGTTTTCCTGCTGTTACTGTTATTCAATAATGGATGACATAACATAGCCTTGACATTACTTCATACACGTGAATTTTATTTGACCTTATCTCAACTCCGCATTGGTAACATAAATTGAGACATATTCTCTTGGATAAATTTATAGAGACTACAATGCTACTACAGTTGTTAGACCTCTGTTACTTAAACAAATGTAATAGTTACATATATAAATAAAACCCTTTCAAATATCAAATATGGTAACATGAACTGAAAACACAGATGATAAAAACAGTTGCCTTCAGACATGAAAATAAACACTATTCAAGTAACAAGTATGATTAAAAAGAAACCTGCATTTAGAGATATGAACAACGTGTGAGGTATTTAGTAGAAGTAGAGAAGGTTGCTACAGCTGACAGGAAACTGCTGCCGTGCTTGTAGTTGGACTATTCTGCAATTCTGCTCTGCTAAGGCTTAGATATTTTTCACGAATTTCGTGTGTGACAGTGGATCGGAGGTCTGGCATCTTTGTCTGTCAGAAACAGTTTATAGCATTACTGCTGTAAACAATTGTAAATGCTTGAATGCGGATGATACAATTGGTGTCAGATTGAGTTAAGCACGAAAAAAGCCGTGTGCAATAAAATAAAGTTATTTCACCTCAAATTAGAAACCTGCATATTTCAGATACTGTAATTTAAGATAAAAATATAAATAAACTTATGTTATGTCCAAATAAACCTATACAAACAGATAACACTGCTGAACAGAGGGAAATAAAATATGCGCACATTTAGTCATTTACGTTTAGATGTATCATATATGTTAAGGGGCTATGCACAGGCTGAATCTAGTAAAGTTCCAGGGAGATATTTTTTTTTTGGTTCTCTTAAAGTTTGTTCAGTTCCATCTGGCCAATTTCATAAGCGCACCGTAAATTGTTAACTGCAAGGCATCTTTTGCCTCAAAGTTTATGTTACTTCTAAATGCCAGAACTGTTCAGAGAAAGACTCGAGTACAAACTGTTCAATTTAAGAAAGTTGTAAAGTTAGTGACAATACACTGCACTGCTATCACCATGACACAGAAACTGCGTATTTCTATCAGTTCAACTTTGAATTTCTGTTGGTTATGTTCAGATGTTCAACATTCCCTTCAAACGCTTGAGCGCTTTTGTGTCATCGCGCGAATTGTTGAAGCCACAGCTACGAGACAGCTGTCAAGGTTATTCAGGACACCATTATCACATTCCTCAATTCACAACCCAAAGATAAGGACTTTGGACTTCTGTTCATGTCCACGTGTGCCGGAGGTAGACTAATCTGAAAAGCGCGCGTGCGCAGTGAGAGTTTCCGTCGACATTTTTGTAAAACCTCTTTGGCGGAGGTGAACCGGACACTAGTCTGACCGCAACTCGATTGGAACTCAAAGTCCACGTCTTCTGTTGATTTCTCCGGACGCTTGCTTTCGACCCAAGCGGTTGGATCGACGACTAAAGCGAGCGCTTTTGCGTGTAGAATCTGCGTCAACCAGTCATTTCTCTCTTCCTGGGAAGAACAGCACAATAAAAACGTCCGGTCTGTGATTTTAGGTGATACTGAGTGTTTAACGATCCTTAGGCAGTACTTAGTTTGCTTGTCCGGTAACTCGTCTATATACAACGACATGTCATTGAAGAATATGACTTCTTTAGGCGCGTTTTCTAAAGATTCCTCTTTAGTGTGATAGTAGCACAAGCATTCTTTGCTGAGGACAAAATAACGCCGATGCCATTGCTTCAGAACGTCTCGGCTTTGCTTCAACAAGTAGCCAGCACGTGAGATTTGTCCGTTGGCGCTCTTCATTTCTGTCAGAGCACTTTCAAACACGCAAAATGTATCAAGAATTCCTTCTACACTTGTGAACTTCCTCAAGTCAAACGCCTTTCTCAGTGGAAACTGTGTAAAAGTCGGCTGTAGCTTGCCAGAGCGAGAGGACCAACGGGAAATTCGTCCTTCAAATGCGCTGATATCCTTTCCGAAAATTTTTAAAATGATGAGGTTAAGCGAATTCAACCAGTATATATGTATGGTATGTCATATGATAGCCGCACATGACAAGCTTATGCTTCTATTTGGCCAATTAGCCTGTGGTCATAGGGACATCACCCGTCCATTGAAAACAAAACCCTCCTTTGTTTGCCGAGGGGTTTTTTCCCCGAAATAGTAACCCACAACAATTCCCGTTTTTCAGCAACTGTTATGAGTTTATTTGTGTTGTTAAGAGAAGACAGGAACCTGATCCGGTTCCGGGAAATATGACGTGTTCGTATGATGCAATTGAAGTAAAAATATCCTTTCCAAGAACTGCTGTTCACTTTTTAAGAGTCTTCGGTTTGAAGAACTCCGTGAAATTAATTATCCACCTCAGGCTTGCTCGATTTAGCTGTGATAGAACTCGAGTTTAATTAAGAGGCTGTAACGTCCAAAAAGATTTTATACAGCAAAATCGAGTTCTTGTCTTAAGGAGTACTTTAACATTTATCTTTCGCATATCGCGTGACCTTCTGTCCCAGTTACCCGCGCTTACGTTTTAGTTTTACGTCTACAAACGAAATCTCCCACAGTCTCTCAGACTATTTTCCTTGTTCCAGTTTTATCGTGCATGCTTTCGTCGTTCAAGGTCCATATTTGTCATAGTTATGCCTGGATCAAAACGTCAGTAGGAGATTTCTGTTTTGTGTCATGTCTCCCTAAATTGGCAACAAAGTGAATTTCAGCGTATTGGAGTACAAAATAATGGACATCATTACAATTGGAATAAAACTGGGCGCAGTGCAAGGTTTTCATAAGCCATGATTCAGCGGCTCGTTGAGTCTGGTTAAAATTTTTGGTTAAGGAACGAACTAGTTTTCTACTGTCATTTGCATACAATGCAGACAGCGTTGTTTTTTAGTTAATGGCCCAGAGTTTAGTAAATGTCGCAATATTTTTCTTTCAGTGTAAGCATGCTTAGGCCTCCCAAGTTTTATTGCAGCTTAAGAACTCTACAGACACAGAACCGGATGAAACAACAAAGGTTTGATAATGTGGTTATTCTAAAACCTTATCAATGCTATTATTGAAGGTCACTGAAGGTTAAATTTTTATAAGCTTTACAATCCAGAAGAATCCGCTCACTATAATAATTAAAGAATATACAGGAAGTGTCAATGATCTTTTCCTTTAGCAGCAGCTATAGCTATGGAACAATTGAGACTTTTTTTAGCAAAAGAGAGGTCTCAGTTGTGCCACTCGGGTCCTGTAACTCACCCGACGATTGTGTTACCAGTATTTAAGGCGTAAAACTAAATAAAGCTAAAGAACTATGATGTATGTACTATATTGTATAGACTTGCATCTACCAGTCTTATTGCGGAGAAAAGAAAGTTAAGTTTTCACATAACCATGCTTTCTGCCACGTTTTCGTTCAGACACAGCCATCACTATGTGATTTTAAAACAGTGACTTTACAGAGTGTACTATTTTATACCGGAAACTATTTGGCGGATTTAGCATCAGAAGGAGAGATAAATTAAACATCAAAAGTGAAGTCTTAAATTTCTTAGAAAAACGTCTCTTCCAGAGAAAAATCGTGACTTACAGAACGAAATCAGGTGACACTAATAATGCATTTTTTCCACATTTGATCGCCGTGACATTTGGCAGAATTTTTACTCCTTCAAGGGTAATGTAAGTTTAATTACTCGATTGTCTTCCACGCACATAAGAGAAAAAAACAAACCCGAAAAGAAGAGCTAATCAGTAAAAAGGAGAAAACGAGACCCTTGTTTAGTCCTCTCCTCTTTGACTCCCATTTCTACGCAGTTTTCCCGCTAACAGGCTATTGAGCCTGTGTTTTGGGGGGGGGGGGGGGGCCTTGCCAACACAGCGTTATAAGCCAAATGGCATGCTGAGTGTTGGATCACCGGCGACAACAGATGAACAGTCATGTGGTTCAGTTCTTTTCCCGTGTGAAATATTTCTGTCAATGAGTCACAAGAAACATGTAAAATACTTAAATAAGTGAAATTATATTTAAGTTGGTAAAGAAACGATTATGTTCCGATACCCCTTGTATTCTTCGCTCCACAAAAGCAAATGCAAGCAAACAATCGGAACCAAAATTAAAACTGAAAGCAAAATTTCGGGATAAAACCCAAGTCATGCTAAATCGTAAGACAAAGAGCACATGATACCGTCAGTATCACTCAGTATTATATATAGAAATTGATGAACAAAGCTTTTCAAGCAGTTTTTTGGATCATTTCCCCAAAACACAAAGCAATATTGGACAAGCTTGAGGAGCCTGTCATCGAGTTCCTACCATTTCACCGACGCCGGAATCATCCGGTGGATATTTTGGGATTACGAAGTAATTTTTTCATTCGTTCGATTGCTGAGATTGTGTTTTATCTTGCAGAAGTTTCAAATAGCTCGTCAATCACCTTAGAAGACGAAGTGCCATTTTTTCACAGCAGTGCACATTTCTACCCTGAGAAGAACCTCTAGCTACAAGACGTTAAAGCACATGCATGGGGAGATCGGTATAGGAAGATCACGCGGTCGGCTTTCAGCTGAGTGAAGAGAAAGGAAAATGCGTGGAATGACGAAACAATTTTGTTCATTTGCGATATCTTACAAAAGCAGATACGTCTGCCAACAAGGTGCTGAGAAGTCCCACTGACACATCAGAAGTACAGGCTATTTCGAGAAAAAAAAAAACTTGCCTGCAAACAAAGAGCGGCATTTCTGTTCAAAAATGTGACCTCTGAAGCTATCAGCCAGAAAATCCAGAAACGAACCATATTGCACAATTGTCAAATAAAAACATTTTGTGTTGTCATTTACTGATCTTTGACTTTCATTTATTGAACCAGACACTCTTCCTGAACTACAGGGCCGTCTAATCGTACCAGAGGGAAAACAGGAGATTTGTCCTTGAAATGCGCAGATATCCTCCGGCCTTTAATTAATAATTTTAATGAGATCAAGCATAAGTATAGTACTGTGTCGAGACAGCACATGACTACCTTGAGTGTACCTTATGCTTTTGTTTATCAGTCGCTGGCTAATGCTGACACACCAGTTTCGCTGAAACAAAAGCAGCCTTTGTTTTAGGGGAATTTTTCCCAAAATAGCAACTCGATAACTGATTGTAGACCCATTGTATAGTTTTTATTTGTGGAAAAAATAAAAGATAGACTTCTCGTTCAATATGGCGTGTTAGTTTGTAAATTGTTCTTTTCAGAATAATAGCTAAATTAATCAGAGCTATCCCTGGACAAAGTCGACGTATGTAGCCAGTCTACCTCGACTACCTCCTACTTAACTTGATCGAGCTTCAATGAAGATTTTTCTTGTGGTTAGAATCAAAGCTAAGACGTGACGCTTTTTGAGAAAAAAAATTGCATGACGTTATGTCGCAATCGCCCGCCTACACATTATGCGTTACGGCCACAAATGTCAGGAGGAGATAGTCGGGGGTTTGTTCGTTCTTCTCGCGGTTATATTTCCGCTTTTAGTGCCGTTAGAAAACAATCGTGATTTAGAAAATGAAACCATCTGATACTAACAGTGAACGGGTCCACATTTGCTCGACCTCTGGCAGCGTTTCATCTTCAAACTTGGTTGTTTCATCTGCAAAGGAAATAGAAGTTTAATTGCTCGATTGTCGTCCTCACGTACATCAGCCATGACAAGTGATTTGGTTTTACAAGAGCTTCCACGGCAAAGATGAAAAAATTTCGGAAAATTAAGAAGACCCGAGTGAATCAGTATTAGTAATCAGTAAGGAGAAAACAAGACCCTAGACGTCTTTCCATCGCTAGCTCCCATTTCTGCGCAGTTTCACCGCTAGCATTCTATTGAACCAGTAACTATGTGTAAGTGAGCCTCTTTGCCTGCCTAAACAGAGTCACAAGCTACATAGCATGCTGGGTGTTACAGCACTGTTATAACAGATGAAAAGTAATACATGTGATTTCTTTTCACGTGCGAAATATTTCGGTTAAAGATTAGATATACATTAGAGGGAACATGAAATAATAAAGAAAATTTTGTATCAGTTGGTCGAAAACGAAACAGTAAAGTCCTATCGCGCTTGCTTCCAAAAAATCACAAGCAAACAATCGAACTAAAAAAACTGAAAGCAACATACCGGGACAAAACCCTGAGTCGTGAAGCAAAGAGCACATGATACTTTTAGCTTTAGTTCACTACAGTTCACTTCTATATATAGATATTGATGACCAAAGGAAGCTAGTGAATAAAGTCTTGTTTTACAAGCGATTTTTTGCATCATTTCCCCAAAAACAATGGACCAAGTTATGTGCAATATCAATATTTCTTAGTGACAGGCAGGTCATTTCATGTTGCCTCAAGGCAAAGGCTGACGGGCAAATAATTAATTGATCTGTTCAACACTGATTTTTAGTTTCGATGCAAACTACCAATTGTTGTGTAGAAAATGCGAATTGCTCGTCGACAGATTACGAAGACGAGCTGCCATTTTACACAGAAGTGGTCATTTCTATCCATGAGAGCTGGATTATTACAGTTGAAACCACTGCAAGGCGTTAAGTGCAGGAACAGATCAGTATTTGCAGAAGATCACGTGATCAGCTTTTTCGCTAAAGAAGAGAAAAGAGAATTTCGTGGAATGACGAAACATTTTGTTCATATGCGATGTCAAAAAGCAAATTTATACCTCTGCGAACAAGGTGCTGATAAGCTTCCTGTCATGTGAAGTACGTATTATTTCGAGGAAGAAATAACTGCACATAAAGAGCGGCAAATTTCTTAAAAATGTGACCTCTGAAATTAAGCATCAGCCAAAAACGAACCTCATTGCAAAATTGTCAGATAATACATTTTGTGTTGTCATTTACTGATCTTTGACTTCATTTATCGAGCCAGACACATATCTGCCTGAACAGCAGAGGAAAACAGGAAAGTTGTCAAGTTAAATTGAAACGGTCCGGCTAATGCTGGTTCATCAGGTTCCACTGAAAACAAAGCCAGTCTTTGTTTGAAGAGAATCTTTCCCAAAATAGTAACTCTCGACAACAATTTGTATAATTACTATTTGTTGAAAAAATAAACAATAGAAACTTCACGTTATTGTGTTGTCTTGCCTTAACGCTTTTTTTTTTGTAAATAGTTCTAGCCAGAGTGATAGATACATGAATCCGAGCCATCTATGGATATTAACTTAAATTCGACAAATGTAGTCTACCTAACTGGCTTGATCGAGACTGAATGATATCTTTCTTGTGGTTAGAATCAATGCAGTAACGTCCATTCCGAAAACAAAATTATAATAATAATTTGTGTGACTTATGTCGCAATCGCCCTCCTAATGCGATTGCGTCCACAAATGACAATGGAGGAGATACTTAGGGAAGGCAGTTTCACCCAAAGTTCTTCTTCGGACTTTTTTCGTTTAATTTCTCGCACAGTTATATTTCCCTTGTTTCAGACGGTTTCAATTTAACTTAATTCAACATACTGTAGTTATTCCTACATAGAGAAATAAAGTTAAGCTCAATTTCTGTGTTGAGATGTCGTTCAGTGCCCGAAACAGTGTCAGATGGGAGCATAAGGTTAGAGGAAGTAGTGGCATCAAATGCAGTATTTAGCAATCTCGTCGAGATTTCTGCCGGGCTGTTTAATCGACTACCTCGCACTCACTGCACATAGGGGCTGTCTTCTGGCAAAGGTTTAAGCTACCAACTTTGTCGATATCAAGGCTTTTGCTTTCAATCCAAACCCAGTATATTGTTTGTCGTGGTGAAAGGCTCATTTCGTAACTACTACAATTCAGAAATATTTGCCCGCTTAAATAAAGGCAGGGTGTCAACAATCTATTTTCCTAGCACCCACTGCAAAGCTTTATCGAACCAGACTTATAGGCAGGAGGAGTAGGGAAAGGAGGGTTTTCAATTTGTCCCTCTAGGGGTAGTCCTAAGAGCCTCAACCCATGTACCCAACGCGTGCTAGCTACGTACCAGTCACACTGGTCACGCCAATAATATTTAAGGCGAGAAACTATACTGAACAGAACAGCATCTAGGAACCTCACCTAGAGACGGTAGTTCCGGTTTAATTTTCTCAGCAATATTTTCGGCGCGTCTTCGCCACCGTATATTCAGTCAATTCCTGGCCTATAAAATGTTAAAATAACCACGAATAGAGATTTTTACTCGGAGTGTACATATACCTTTCATAGGAAGCAATTGTTTGATTACAGGTTAAAGGATTTTCTCGCTTAGCATTGACGGAAAAGAAAGCTATAAATAAATCTTTTTATTTCTAAAACAACATCTTTGTCGCTAAATCACGGTTAAAGGCCAGAAGAAAATCGTAATTTACGGAATGAAGGCATCTGACACCAGCAGTGGACGTGACCACATCTGCACCGTTCGCTCGACCTCTGGTAACGTTTCACCTTCGAAGAAAGTATAACTTAATGATTGCTCGATTGTCGTCCTCGCGTACATCAGTCAGGCGGAAGTAACTTCACCTGGCTTTACAAAAGCTTCCTTAGCGGAGATGGAAAAACCATTTCACTTTCCAGAAGCCGAAGGCCAAGGCAACTAATTGATTTGTTCAGCACAGACGAATCACAATGTTTTGCGATAACGAGGGAATTGTTTTGAAGAAATGGCAACTATATCGTTCGTCGACAACTTTGAAAAACCAGGCGGCTATTTTTCCACAGCAGTGGACATTTCTATGAAGAGCATATTTTAGCAAGGCGTTAAAGCGCATGAGCAAATCAGTATTTGTAAAGTTCATGTCATTAACTTTCGGCCAATAAAGAGGAAGGGAAAATGCATGGAATAAAATAAAGCGCGGATACGTCGGCGAATAGGGTGCTGATAAGCACTTCTATCATAAGGGGCGCATACTATCTCTAGAAAAATTAGCTGCAAACAAAGAGCCAGTTCAAGAAACTGAACTTAGAAAGGCTGACGGGACGGTTGGGGTTAACTGTTATATTTTTTCCAATTTTTGTCACTGGGGGCACGGCCTGACTTCTCCAGGGAATTAATGTTTACCCACTGAAAAAAGACACCCTAAACAACCAAGACAAAAGCCCACAGTATTACAGTAAGAAAAAAAAAGAGCGACATTTTCTTCTCAAGTGTGAAAGGATAAACAAAGAGAACCCTTATCATGCACAATGGTCAAATAAAATCCTTTTGTGTTGTCATTTAGTGATCTTTGACTTCATTCATTGAGCCAGACACATTTGTGCCTGCATTAGAGAGAAGTCTGGCTTACCACAAGAACAACAGGAAATTTTTCCTTGAAATGCGCAATTATTCTCTCCGATTATTTTAATGAGATCAAGCGAATTCTATAACTATGGTACAGTGTCAGTAAGTATCAATGCTGGCAGTGTGTCATTACAGCACATGACTACCTTATGCTTCTGTTTATCACTGGCTAATGCTGACACACCAGTTTCGCTGTAGAAAATAAAGGCAGCCTTTTTCTAAAGATAATTTTCCCGAAATAGTCGAACCCTGGATAAAAGTTTGTATGATTGGTATTTGTTGAAAAAATAAACAATAGAAACTTCTCGTTGCTAAATAGTTTTTCTCAGAATAATAGCTGAATTAATCCGAGTCATCCCAAGGTAATTTAAATTCGACAAATCCTATCTACCTCATTCTTAGCTTGACTGAGCACGAATGAAATTGAAATTTTTCCTGTGGTTAGAATCAAAGCTAAGCCATGATGCCTTTCTCGAAAAAAATTGAATTGTGTCACCTTGTGTCACAATCGTCCGCCTACACATCATGCGTTTCGACCACAAAGGGAAGTAGAGGAGAAACTCTGGCAAAGTCTTTTTGACTACTTCCTTTGCTCTCACGGTCATATTTCCCATGATTTAGTTAAACTTAATTTACATAGTTATTCCCAGATGGAAAAATAAAGGAAAGCTCCATTTCTCCGTTGAGATGTCGTAGTGAGGTTGAATCTGCTCCTGAAAGTCTAGGTGATAGCATCAGGTAAGAGACACTAGCGGCTTAAAAAATGCAATAACGATCTTGTCGAAATTTCTGGCTGTTTTATCTCCCCATTACACACGGGGCTGCCTTCTGGCGAATGTATGGGCTCCCAGCTTTGCAAATGAACTATCGCAATCAGGTACTGCTTTGAGACCAAACCGTGGAATTTGTTTGTTTTGGTGTACTGCCTGATTTCGTAACCACCGCGTTCTAGAAATATTTGCCCGCTTCAGTAAATAAGCCAAGTGCCAACAATCTACTTTTCTAGCACCCACTGTGTAGCTTTGTAGAACTAGACCTATTGTAGGCTGGAAGAGTAGGGGAGGGAGGGGTTTTTATTTCTGCCTCTGGGGGTGGTGCCTGAGAGCCCACTCCGTAACAGTCACAATGGTCACTTCAATATTTAAGGTGAGAAAAGCAACTAATATACTGGATAGACCAGCAACTACGAACCTTACTGAGAGACGAGAGTTCGGTTTTTGCTCAGCAAATACTTTTGGCACGTTTTCGTCACCATATATACGGTCTTCCCTTTTAACGTTAACCACGAATAGAGATTTTTTAAATGGAGTGTATACCACCCACATCAGCGCACCTTTTATATACAGGAATTAATTGTATAAAGATTAGACGTTACAATTTTTTCTAGTTTCGTGTTGAATTTAATACCGCAGATGATTCTAATATGTTCTCAAAGCAACATCTGCTGTCGCTGTCTCGGTCAAAGGCCAAAAAAATCGTGATTTAGAGAATGAGTGGACGTGTCCACAGTTTCTCGACCTCTGACAACGTTTCATGATCATAGAAAAATATTTATCAGGTGCTAGAGTTTTTTCCACAGACACGTCCAAGTGTATTTATGCTCAAAACAGGCTCCTATCAAGTAGGTAAACCGTAATGCAAGGACAATTTGGGCTCTCACAGACCGAAGAAAAACTTTAAAGCCGTATTTCTCAAATTGACCAAATAGAGCGATCATCAATATCTCGCGCACGATATCTTTACAGGGTTTCAACCGAATGCTGTCAAATTTTCCACATTGGTAAAGGACACAATTATCCAGGTGGTAAACCTCCAAAATTTGCAATTTATGAAATTGTATCCCTGTTATTCAGTTAATTATACACTTGAGAAAATTACTCGATTCTGCGTCTCAGTGCAAAACTTGTAACACCGGTGCAAAAAGTGTAACACCGGTGCAAATTACACATCGTAATTCTGGATTATGATTTGCAGAAGGACAATGAGACATTTTTTTAGGCCAATGATATCATGTAAAGCAATGACAAAAATTTTGTACGGAAACTCTGAAGAAAGCTTTCTCCAATGCGAAAAAAAATAGCTTCAAGAAGTATCTTCAGGCATTCTAGTTTCCGCGCGAATTTTTTCATGTTTGTAATATTAATAAGTAATCACACGGTTTTTCTCGTTCAAATTGAAATTCATTTGCACTTGTGAGCCGAAGCGGTTGGGCAACTGAACTGGAAACCGTATGATTACCTATGCTAATATAGTTAATATTAATTAATATTAGTAAGCTTTTATACTTTTAAGTTATAAGAACCCCTTAAACAATGATCGTATACAAAAAAATTTTTCGGCTAAGAATCAAACACAATCTCATACAAGAGCACACAAGCACTATTCATTACCACGAAAGCTCAAATACACTTAACCGAGGACGTAGCACTCCCCTCTCCCACTGAACAATAAAATTTCATGCAAAGAAACACGTTTTCGAACAAACTATTGAGAATCACAACAGCATTGTCATATGAGTAGATATGTATCGAGAAAAAATAACATAACCCTGAAACAAAGCTTGATGTTTTGTTAGTCACAAATGTGACCACTTTGACTGATAAACCATGAAAGAAAACTAATCCCATGATTGTCAGACGACAAGACACACGCGATACATTTTTTCTCAAACATGTCTTATAGTGTTGTTATTTCGTGACCTTTACTTAGCTTCGTATAACAAACATAAGACTTCTAATAGTTTAGCTTGTTGTTCTACGCCTTGGATGTTGTGAGAAGATGGCCGTACACCCACGCGCTTCACTAACCTGGTACCCACAAAAGTTAACGGCCAGAGATTTTCAGCGGACAGTTAAGTTTAAGACAAGGTTGTTCTCCTTCCAAAAAACAGCTCCTAAATCGTAGTCCGCCTCAGTTAGCTCAACCAGGCAAAGAACAGCACCTGTTGAAAGTATTATTTGCGTCACAAACTTAAGCCAACTACGGCGGGTGCGGGAGAAAATGACGAGCGCAAAGGAAAATCAGAAGGGAAGAACGTTAAAGCATGGCTACCTACTGAAGCAAAGCGAAGTTCTGAAACAGTGGCATCTGCGCTATTTCGTCCTCAGCAAAGAATGTTTGTGTTACTATCGAACTGAGAAGGAATCCTTGGAAAGCGCACCTAAGAAGTTATATTCTTCAATGACATGTCGTTGTACATAGATGAGTTACCAGACAAGCAAACTAAGTACTGCTTGAAGCTTGTGAAACGATCACTATCGGCCAAAATCACAGCTCGGACATTTTTCTTGTGTTGCTTCTCAGAGCATGAAAGAAACGAATGGTTGTCGCAGATTCTACAAGCAAAAGCGATCGCGTTGGTGGTCGACCCAGCTACGTGGATGGGGAACGAAGAAGCTTCCTCAGCGAAAAACATGGACTTTGAGCTTGTTAATTCTGGTAGCCGTATGAGGCTTACTTCCGCCAGGGAAATCTTTCAAAAATGCCGCAGAAAGATCTCGTCTGGTAGCCATGGAAGTACCAGGGATTCTGCAAACTCGCTTTATTTTGATGATTTTAATATAAACAAAAGACGCAAGTCTACACCCTGCTTGAGTCAAGAATGGCGGAATACACTGATGGCGATTTAAATATACTGACTTTGTGAAACGATAATTTGGATACATCAAATTAAAGAACAAACATTCGTTTAGGATGGCGTTTTCACACTCCAGTATTATATAATACAAATTAGCTACCCTATCTAAGGCCCACACCAAGAACACAGTAACAAAAGCGTAAAAAAGAGACCCTATTTAAGGACCGAGGACCTCAAACGGCACGTACTTACATAGCCCTTATATGGGAGTACCCCTCCCCCCCCCCCCCGCCCCCGGGACAAAGATCGGCGAATTGCTTTAAAAAAAATTGTGCGTTTCCCATTTCTGCCTGAACAGCGGAGGAAAACAGGAAATTTGTCCTTGAGATGCGCTGATATCCCTTCCAGCTAGATCAAGCGAATTCTATATAGACTGTGTCATGACAGCACATGACTACTTTATGCGTCTGTTTATCACTGGAAACAGTTCCGCTGAAAACAAAGCCATGCAGTCTGTTTGTGTAGAGAATCTTTCCCAAAATAGTAACTCTCGACAACAGTTAGTATAATTGTTATTTGTTGAAAAAATAAACAATAGAAACTCCTCGTTATTATGACGTCTTGCCTTAAAGTTGTAAATAGTGTAAATAGTTCTTGCCAGATTGATACATTAATCCGAGCCATGGACAACTTAAATTCGACAAATGTAGTCTACTTAATTGGCTTGATCAAGGCTGAATGATATCTTTCTTGTGGTTAGAATCAATGGAGTGAGGTCCTTTTCGAAAAAAAATTATAATAGCAATTTGTATGACTTATGTCGCAATCGCCCACCTACACATTTTGCGGTTGCGTCCGCAAATGACAATGGAGGAGATACTTTTCACCCAAAGTCTCTTCGTCGGACTTTTTTCGTTTAATTTCTCGCACAGTTATATTTCCCTTGTTTCAGACCGTTTCAGTTAAACTTCATTCAACAAAGTTATTAATAGCAAAATCAGTAAAGTTAAGCTCAATTTCTGTGTTGAGATGTCGTTGAAGCAATCAAACAATCGAAAATGCAGTAGCATTCTCGTCGAGATTTCCGGCTGTAAAATCGACTACCTCACTGCACATAGGGGCTGTCTTCTGGCAAAGGTTTAAGTTTCCAGCTTTGTCCATATCCAGTCTTTTACCAAGCTGAACTTTTCCCTGATTAAAAACGTTCGCGTCCTGCCTTGCCTTAACATATTATCTTGACCACGTGACATATCACGTGATCGTTTTGTTAAAATTTAGTAAATCGGCGAATTGGTGGCGAATTTTCGTCTACTGATTAATAAATGAGCGTTTTCGATACAACTTGAAATTATCTACCTTGCTACTTTTGGAATGATCTTCCTTGATTTCGTTTTTAGAAGATATAAATGATCAAAGTCAAATTTTGTTGAAAAAGATGACCTTTCACCCTATAAAATTTTTCTGTGGAAAGGGGGACGGTCATTTCAAACGTGAGAGGATGAAAATAATTGACCTGCATCTAAAACGCGTTTTTGCGGAATGATATTATTAAAAACCGCCACCAATTCTTCAAATAATGGCTATTTTTCGCTAAACGTCACGTGACATGTCACGTGACCTGTCAGAAGTACCAGTTTTACTTTAAAAGGTTCAGGACCCTGACGAAATATTGAAAAACAGATAACAGTTAACCCCAACCATACGGTCAGCCTTTCTAAGTTCCGTTTCTTGGCTCTTTGCTTGCAGCGAGTAATTTTTCTAGAAATAGTATGTACTCCATCATATGATAAAAGTGCTTATCAACATTTTATTCACCGGCGTATCTGCTTCACTTTATTTCACGCATTTCCTTTCCTATTTGTTGGCCGAAAGCCAATCACATGAACTTTACAAATACTGATCTGCTCATGCGCTTTAACGTCTTACTATTAAAAATTTTCTCTTCTTGGGTAGAAATGTCCACTGCCGTGGAACCAGAGCCGCCTAGTTTTTCAAACTTTTGTCAACAAACGATCTATTTGCGATTTTTTCAAAACAATTCCCTGGTTATCGCAAACTATTGTGATTCGTCAGTGTTGAACAAATCAATTAGTTGCCTCAGCCTTCGGCTTCGGGGAAAGTGAAATGACTTTTCCATTTCCACTCAGGAAGCTTTTTGTAACTGACACGTTACTTCTTTAATTTACGACTGATGTACGTGCGAAGGGCAATCGAGCAATAAAAGCCGGTTATATTTCCTCCGAAGATGAAACGCTACCAGAGGTCGAGCAAACGTTGCAGATGTGGTCACGTCCACTGTTGGTATCAGGTGGCTTCATTCCGTAGTAAATCACGACTTTTTTTCTGGCCCAGTTAACCGTGAAGTAGCGACAGAGGTCGACAGAGATGTTGTTTTAGAAATAAAAGATTTATTTATAACTTTCTTTTCCATCAACACTAACTGATAAAATCATTAAGTAACCTTTATCCAACAATTGTATATGTACAGTCCGTGTAAAAAATCTCTAGTGAGTCTCTATTCGTGGTTAACGTTATATATAGGCCAGGAATTGGCTGTATATATGGTGGCGAAAACGTCGCGAAAATATTGCTGAGAAAATCCGGAAGTATCCTCTCTCTCACTTAGGTTCATAGACCATTGTGACTGGTAGTAGTACTCGTTGGGTTGAGGCTCGTAGGCACTACCCCCAGAGGGACAAATTGAAAATACTCCATCCCCAGCTCCTTCTGCTCAAGTTCTGGTTCTACAAAGTTTTGCAGTGGATGCTAGAAAAGTAGATTGTTGACATCTGCCTTATTTATTTCAGCCGTAATTAAATATTCTGGATTGTAGTGGTTACGAAATGAGGCTTACACCGGCCAAAACAAACAATATACTTGGTT
>JAHPZR010012540.1:0-13999 GCA_019787425.1 Platygyra sinensis | reverse complement strand
GACCTAAAACCACAGACATGAGATCTTAGATCTTAGGCCTTTCATCTTAATTACTTTTCGAAACACCTGGCATGGTGGCCTTAAGTTGCTGAACTCCAGATTTAACAGCCTGGGTTTGCGGATACTGCCCTGGTTGTTTCGACATTTCATCAGTCACAAAAATTGCCCAGAACTACTCCTGGTGCATAATCAGATATCTGACAATATCCACTGAGATTCTGTGGACCATCTTTGACCCGTTATGTTTTCCGTTAATAAAGACCCGTTACCTTTTTCCTCTGATACAGTGTATCAAAGGACTGCCTATTTAAAATTCAAAACGGCTGTCACGGTTATCGCGATTGGTTTTCCGTGGTACTATTTCCCAAGGAATCGGAACGTGATCACGTGAGTGTCTAATTACAGGTATCCAATTTAAACTTTTTTGTAATTGGATACCCACATGATTTACACGTCAAGTACGCGCGCTTTAAGGTCGGCACACACGATGGGACTAATACCTGCGACTAGTCGCAAGGAACAGTCAAATCGTGTGAACTGGCCATTTTTGCTTCAAAATCTAGTCGCAGGGACCAACTGCGACTAGTCCCACGAATTCACACCAGTTTGAATTCGTGGGACTAGTCGCAGGGACCAAATTCGACTAGATTTTGTGGCAAAAATGACCAGTTCACACGATGCGACTATAGTCCCTGCAACTTGTTGCAGAGACTATAGTCGCAGGGACTAGTCCCATCGTGTGCGCCGGCCTTTAATGGCTTTTGTCACAATGTTTCCTACAGCGTTCAAAACTTATGGGAAGCGCTACAGAAATTTACGCTCAAAACGATTTCTCAAAAGGCATTATTAAAACTCCGAAATTTGTTATAGATAGGATTAATTAGTCATTGGACTTCGTGCCGTAGAATTACTATTACCAATAATATACATGAATAATTACTTGATTCTGATTGGCTGACAGCAGTTTAGTTCAAGTGTAGCACCAGTGCAAATTACACAACGTAATTCTGGATTATGATTGTCCGAAAGACAATGGAGAATTTTTAATCCAATTTTAACCCAATAATATCATTTAAAATGACGGCGAAAATTTTGTGAGGAATGAGAAAAAAGGGCTTCAAGTAACTCTTCCGGCGCCTCCTCCCCAATTTTTATTCACATTTATATTACTAATAAGAAATCATACGGTTTTTCTCGTTCAAATAAATTGTAAATTAAGGCTCAAAACCGCCTGTTTACCTATACTAATTGTTTCTCGTTTGCTTGAAAATCCATGGGAAAGAACGCAAATTAAAGAAAAACGTAGTTGACGTACACAGTCATGCACGCACGTTCACTTTTTTTATGCGTTATTCCTGACGGATTTTTGAGGAAAAGAGAGACTGTTCACAGTCTAATTTGATCTGAGAGCCACGGTTTGCCAAAGAGCGTCATCAATAAGTGATTTTTCAGGGGTAATTTAAGACAACAGATTCAGGGAGCTAAATCAAACATGTGAAGAGACGTGCTAAAGAAAGTGCCTGTCAAACAATTTCTCCCTTTTGTCCTCGTTGCCGAATATACACAGAAAAAATGATACCAAGTCATTATCAGATACCTCTATATTTTCCTTAATGATAATAAAATTTCATTTACAAAAACATTAAGTACAAAAGTTCAAATTCTTGTGTTCATGATGGGACCTTGTGAATTGCAATGGTGACATTTCCCTCTGATCGAACAAGTAAATTACTGCAAGAGGAAAAGAAATAAAATAAGATCTAATTAAGTAATCATGGTTGCCTTTCTACTAAGGGTTTTTGATTGGGTGTCACTTTTTAAAAAGTGCCCCAATTCTCTTCTTACAGCATACAAGTGCGCCGATAGCAAGAGAAGAATTTATGACACTGACACAGAATATAGACTTATTAGAGGCATTAGTTATAAGATGTCTTCTTCTCATCTGAACATAAAAAATGCCGGACCGTTTCGCCAATGTAACAGGCATTACAGCCTGCACATGCAAACTTGTAAACCACACGCAAATGGAGCCTGCCAGGGATAGGAAACGCTCCGGCATTTTTCCTCGCGTGTGAAGAAGCATTTAGCCAGTGATAGGGCCTCTCACATTTTCAAACATCTACAAAATTCTAAACATTGTTGCGCCTTGTGTTCAGCAGATTGTTGTCATCTTTTGGATCACACATCAACTATTTTTCAGCTTAAAGGGAACCTCCACTCCTACCAAAGAATCACCTTAAACCGCAGGATATAGTATTTGCCATAACGTTAGTTTTAGTTTTTTTTTTCTTTTTTTTACCGAAGAGTGTCTATAGAGGAAAAAAACGAATTTCAGAATCGCGTATTTTTGTTTTCAAATTTCCTGGGCGCCGCCATCTTGAATAATTGTGACGTGCCTTGGTTGCTCTATTGTTCTGATAAAAGAGCTTTTGTCTAATAACAAAAGGGCAACCATTTTACGTCACGGCGCCTGGGGACTTTGAAAGCAAAAAATAAACGATTCTATAATTTGATTCTTAAAATTATTTCGTGTGATTTGAAGTGAACCTTTTGTCAGAGTGAAGGTTCCCTTTGAGATAAAAGAAGCTATTCATATTCAGAGAGAACAACCCTCTTTGAATCAACAATCAAACCACGACTGTTAATCTAACATTACCTCTTTAATTCTCACACTTTCAAGCTTTGCTTCAGTTTGTTGTTATTATTAACTACATAATTAACATTTTCTACTTATTATAAATTCAACATTACCTGTATACATGAAACGCATTGATATACACCCCAAAAAGAATCATTTGTCAAACAAGAGTCATTAATCTTGGTACTTTACGGTACAATTTAGCCCAGACTATACAAGTTTCACTTATCACGCAACAGTGTCTTACCATGCATCTGACTCTAAACAGATCACCGGCTGAGCTTCAGCACCTGGATAACGTTTCTTTGCATTTTGTACCAAGGAGCAAACATGTCCTGCATACATGGGATTTGCAGTACCTTTAGCTGTTGAAGGAAGAAGAGCAATAATTTAAAACAGTAAATCAAAAAAGTTTAAACTAGGTGTGCACAAGTTTATACATGTATTGCTGGTACTACTTCAATCAAAACCAAGCCAATTAAATAAAGCATGTGACACAGTTTAAGTAATGAAAGTCTTTGTGTTTTAAATAATGCATTGGTCAATTCCTGTACACAGCCTCCTGGGCATTAGCCAGTCATTTGCTCACACCTTAGGTGCAAGCTTAGACCCACCCTACGGGTCTAGCCTAACATGGGGCAGAGAAGGCAAGTTTACCTGTACACGATGCTGTCCTGCTTTTATTCTTATCGAATATCCTGGGGCATTTGACCATCTATTTAATATTTATCCCCCCACCACTCCAGGGAGTTTTCTGTGAGATTGGTCTGGGAGGGGAGGGAGAGGGGTTTGGCCACTATGAGAATGGCTCAATGCGTAAGATAAAGGGAAAAAAAGAGTTAACTTTTGTAAATGCATCTGTGAAGTGCTTTCGATGAAGAGTGCTTCTGAAAATACAGTACCTTCCTCCCCTCCTCACCCCCCTCCCCCCGACATGTAGGCCTCATTGTAGACCATACATGTACCCCTCCAACTGGTTGCAATTTTTTCAATATGATTCGAAAAATCTCATTTCATTCAAATAGAAAAGTATAAGCACAGGAAGTCATGAAGGTAAATACAATAAAGGATCTACATGATGAATGATATTTGAAAAATCTTTAAAAACTATTCACACCTTTCAGCAAATGCAGAATAGTGAAATCCTTAATTGCTTCTGTACTTCCTGAAAATAACCATACCCCACCACAGAGGGGATGGAAATTCAAGCAGTAGTTGGGGGTGGAGGTTCAAAGGCCAAAGAAATTGTGGAAGTTTGAGAGATTGGTAAATTTACTTTCCAGATGTCTCTCTCCCTCAATAAAGTATTTTTTTTCCAACAGCACTTTGGAAGCTAACAAGTGCTTGCTATTACTTGTTTTCAGTCTACATGAATTACCAAAAAATCCAAAAAAACCAAAAAATCACTAGTGACTAGCTACTGCCTACAGTAAATGTCAGTTACAGGTTTTTCAAATTGCTCTTCAAAGCCAGCAAATAGCTGTTGATATATTTTGTGGAGTTTCATTACAATGGTAGAAATGATGTAAGTTAACATGAGAATTCCTTGTTCTTGTTTATATTTGTCCATTAGTATGTAATTTTGTTGTAAAAATTGGTTCATGAGTGTGTGAAGTGACCAAATTGCTTGTGATAAAATCGTGGTGCCTATTTCATCACACTTTGGCCTGTCTGTCCTTAAAGAGAAATTATCTACATTTTCAAAGGAACATTGTCATATAGGAAGAGGGTTACCACTTTAAATTTTTCTTTTAGAAGTTAGAAGTTAGAAGAAATAATAATAATAATCATAAAGAAATTGCTCTATGTTTCTTCGTCCATATCTTCAATTGTTGCAATCAGTCGAAAAATTTCAAAAAAAAATTTTGCACACAGCAGTGATATACAATGCAGATGGCTTTAAGTGTCTATAGTGTTTACTTTAACCTGCCAAACTGAATTTTTCTAATGTATGGGGGTCAGTACAGCACAGTTGAGGAAATATTTCCAGGTGGGTGGAGAGGGTACTTTTGTGTCCAAAACTGGAAATTCAAGGGAGGAGGGGGTCATACACGATAATAATTCCCTGCATGGGGGGAATGGATATTTCCGGAACCATATTTACACCTTGAACTTTCATACCATACACATTTATTACAACTGAGAAAATTACGAATGCACCTATATTATCTGCACTGCAGTGCAAATCAACAATTAACAATAGATTTTGCCTGCTCTCAGCCAATCTCAATGGAGTAATTTTCTCAGTCACATTATTACATGTACAAGCTGTAAGCTTAAATTAAGCTCATATTAAAAGTCACGTGATCAGCGAGTGACTTTTGGCACTTACATTTTACACTAGGACAAATTGTAGGACGTTAGCATGGCAACAAATGATAACGCGTTCCTCTATATCTGCATTTTTATGATGCGTTTTGTTGAGACGTAAGTCTCATAAAACACAAACTTTTATACACAGGCTGAGCCTGAACCAGAGCTAGTCCCTTGTTGGTGCGCGTACATAAACACTAGCCAAAACGCCCGTGGTAAATTGACAAACAACCTGAGGGTATCTGTTTCCGTTATTGCAGGTACTGGACTAATCAGTTTCTATGGTATGCCGCTTCATTCAATTTTCAAGCAAGGTTTACGAAGAAAGCAACGTTACCTACTATTTGAAACAAGAAGATACCTAAAAAAAGCTTTTCATACTGCGTTTAGTTGCTAGAATCTTTATTTTTACAAAATGGTGAGTAATATTTATCAAGTATTTTCATATTTCATCCATATTTTCGATATGTATTTTAATTCTAAACTTTTTACAGCGCTCTAAACCACATATTTTTTAAGCACTTCCAGTCAATAGCAGCAAAAAATGAACTAGCTAGCTGAGATGGGGGTTTTCCATGCAAGAAAAGTTGAATTTTGGTTTTCTTTGAAATTTTTAATCGTGAAGCGACAGAAAGGCTAACTGTCCTATTCGGGTAACCATAGCGACATATATTTTGCCGCCTTTACTTTCCGAAAAGAAAATTACGTCGATAAAATTATGTCTGAAAATTGACTAGGAGATAGAGAAAATTGGATTGAAATACCTTGTTCCAAGATTTCTGTCTTTCAGCCGACAGAGCCGAAAGAAAAGCTCTTTGAGCCTCCATGTTTGTTTGATATGTCAAACAAGTCTCTTTACTCGACAAATGTTCAACAGCTAATTGGCTTCTTGCGTTGACAGGTCGTTAGCGGAACTTTTTTCCAATTCTCTGTTTCATAAACAGTTCGTTATCTAGGGACATCAACATTGCTGTGTTTGCGAGGAAAGCGAATGACAATAAGCAAATTTCAAACCGATATTTTTGACCATGAATTCGATCCCGAAACAATTGTGATTCATGATTAATTTCAGTGCAAAGCAGCTGATACCACTAGGAGAATAATTCATTTAACATGAATTCAATTCCTGATTTGCATTTTAGCGGTGAAAATGGCGACCAGCTAGGAATATTTATAAATAACAGAATGTTTAAAATGATGTACTAGTTATTCTATAAGATTTTAGAGGAAAAAAGTCGCTAAAATTTACTTTTTTAATTTGTAATATTCAAACAGCCAGAAACAGAGGATTTTAGGTTTCGTTATATGATGAAAAATCCGTCTTTTTATTTTAATCCCTCTTTTCCTTAATTGTAATTCTGATAATATAAAAATCTCATGAAGTCGAATATTGGCGTTCTGGTTCTGCTCTCTATTACAATCCTTTCATCCACAAAAGGTTGAGTGAGGGATCCGCAAAGCCTACTGTTCTGTGTTTTTTTTCGTGAGCGACTGGGGTCGAGGGTTTTGAACGCGTTGAACACTTGAACACTGGTAAGAGTGCCAAGTGCCGAGCCCAAGAAACTGTCAGCAGTCGATACCTAAAGTCATATAGGCGTCACGTAACACCACTGTTGCAACAACATAAATCACCCGTCAAAGATTGTCTGGATTCAAGATGGAAAACTGTTTAGATTCTCATTTAGACGACATGTAAGTCCACTACATCTGTTCTTCAGGAATAGGACACCCAGGATTCATTGTATTTCTTATGTTTTTTCCTAGTATGTCCGAACATGGCGTTATTGGAGTGTTATGTAGCGACCAACAAGGACTAGCTCTGTCAGGTCAGCCAGTGTATAAAGTTTGTGTTTATAGACTTACGTCTCAACAAAACGCATCATAAAAATGCAGATATAGAGGAACGCGTTATCATTTGTTGCCATGCTAACGTCCTACAATTTGTCCTAGTGTAAAATGTAAGTGCCAAAAGTCACTCGCTGATCACGTGACTTTTAATATGAGCTTAATTTAAGCTTACAGCTTGTACATGTAATAATGTGACTGAGAAAATTACTCCATTGAGATTGGCTGAGAGCAGGCAAAATCTATTGTTAATTGTTGATTTGCACTGCAGTGCAGATAATATAGGTGCATTCGTAATTTTCTCAGTTGTAATAAATGTGTATGGTATGAAAGTTCAAGGTGTAAATATGGTTCCGGAAATATCCATTCCCCCCATGCAGGGAATTATTATCGTGTATGACCCCCTCCTCCCTTGAATTTCCAGTTTTGGACACAAAAGTACCCTCTCCACCCACCTGGAAATATTTCCTCAACTGTGCTGTACTGACCCCCATACATTAGAAAAATTCAGTTTGGCAGGTTAAAGTAAACACTATAGACACTTAAAGCCATCTGCATTGTATATCACTGCTGTGTGCAAAATTTTTTTTGAAATTTTTCGACTGATTGCAACAATTGAAGATATGGACGAAGAAACATAGAGCAATTTCTTTATGATTATTATTATTATTTCTTCTAACTTCTAACTTCTAAAAGAAAAATTTAAAGTGGTAACCCTCTTCCTATATGACAATGTTCCTTTGAAAATGTAGATAATTTCTCTTTAAGGACAGACAGGCCAAAGTGTGATGAAATAGGCACCACGATTTTATCACAAGCAATTTGGTCACTTCACACACTCATGAACCAATTTTTACAACAAAATTACATACTAATGGACAAATATAAACAAGAACAAGGAATTCTCATGTTAACTTACATCATTTCTACCATTGTAATGAAACTCCACAAAATATATCAACAGCTATTTGCTGGCTTTGAAGAGCAATTTGAAAAACCTGTAACTGACATTTACTGTAGGCAGTAGCTAGTCACTAGTGATTTTTTGGTTTTTTTGGATTTTTTGGTAATTCATGTAGACTGAAAACAAGTAATAGCAAGCACTTGTTAGCTTCCAAAGTGCTGTTGGAAAAAAAATACTTTATTGAGGGAGAGAGACATCTGGAAAGTAAATTTACCAATCTCTCAAACTTCCACAATTTCTTTGGCCTTTGAACCTCCACCCCCAACTACTGCTTGAATTTCCATCCCCTCTGTGGTGGGGTATGGTTATTTTCAGGAAGTACAGAAGCAATTAAGGATTTCACTATTCTGCATTTGCTGAAAGGTGTGAATAGTTTTTAAAGATTTTTCAAATATCATTCATCATGTAGATCCTTTATTGTATTTACCTTCATGACTTCCTGTGCTTATACTTTTCTATTTGAATGAAATGAGATTTTTCGAATCATATTGAAAAAATTGCAACCAGTTGGAGGGGTACATGTATGGTCTACAATGAGGCCTACATGTCGGGGGGAGGGGGGTGAGGAGGGGAGGAAGGTACTGTATTTTCAGAAGCACTCTTCATCGAAAGCACTTCACAGATGCATTTACAAAAGTTAACTCTTTTTTTCCCTTTATCTTACGCATTGAGCCATTCTCATAGTGGCCAAACCCCTCTCCCTCCCCTCCCAGACCAATCTCACAGAAAACTCCCTGGAGTGGTGGGGGGATAAATATTAAATAGATGGTCAAATGCCCCAGGATATTCGATAAGAATAAAAGCAGGACAGCATCGTGTACAGGTAAACTTGCCTTCTCTGCCCCATGTTAGGCTAGACCCGTAGGGTGGGTCTAAGCTTGCACCTAAGGTGTGAGCAAATGACTGGCTAATGCCCAGGAGGCTGTGTACAGGAATTGACCAATGCATTATTTAAAACACAAAGACTTTCATTACTTAAACTGTGTCACATGCTTTATTTAATTGGCTTGGTTTTGATTGAAGTAGTACCAGCAATACATGTATAAACTTGTGCACACCTAGTTTAAACTTTTTTGATTTACTGTTTTAAATTATTGCTCTTCTTCCTTCAACAGCTAAAGGTACTGCAAATCCCATGTATGCAGGACATGTTTGCTCCTTGGTACAAAATGCAAAGAAACGTTATCCAGGTGCTGAAGCTCAGCCGGTGATCTGTTTAGAGTCAGATGCATGGTAAGACACTGTTGCGTGATAAGTGAAACTTGTATAGTCTGGGCTAAATTGTACCGTAAAGTACCAAGATTAATGACTCTTGTTTGACAAATGATTCTTTTTGGGGTGTATATCAATGCGTTTCATGTATACAGGTAATGTTGAATTTATAATAAGTAGAAAATGTTAATTATGTAGTTAATAATAACAACAAACTGAAGCAAAGCTTGAAAGTGTGAGAATTAAAGAGGTAATGTTAGATTAACAGTCGTGGTTTGATTGTTGATTCAAAGAGGGTTGTTCTCTCTGAATATGAATAGCTTCTTTTATCTCAAAGGGAACCTTCACTCTGACAAAAGGTTCACTTCAAATCACACGAAATAATTTTAAGAATCAAATTATAGAATCGTTTATTTTTTGCTTTCAAAGTCCCCAGGCGCCGTGACGTAAAATGGTTGCCCTTTTGTTATTAGACAAAAGCTCTTTTATCAGAACAATAGAGCAACCAAGGCACGTCACAATTATTCAAGATGGCGGCGCCCAGGAAATTTGAAAACAAAAATACGCGATTCTGAAATTCGTTTTTTTCCTCTATAGACACTCTTCGGTAAAAAAAAGAAAAAAAAAACTAAAACTAACGTTATGGCAAATACTATATCCTGCGGTTTAAGGTGATTCTTTGGTAGGAGTGGAGGTTCCCTTTAAGCTGAAAAATAGTTGATGTGTGATCCAAAAGATGACAACAATCTGCTGAACACAAGGCGCAACAATGTTTAGAATTTTGTAGATGTTTGAAAATGTGAGAGGCCCTATCACTGGCTAAATGCTTCTTCACACGCGAGGAAAAATGCCGGAGCGTTTCCTATCCCTGGCAGGCTCCATTTGCGTGTGGTTTACAAGTTTGCATGTGCAGGCTGTAATGCCTGTTACATTGGCGAAACGGTCCGGCATTTTTTATGTTCAGATGAGAAGAAGACATCTTATAACTAATGCCTCTAATAAGTCTATATTCTGTGTCAGTGTCATAAATTCTTCTCTTGCTATCGGCGCACTTGTATGCTGTAAGAAGAGAATTGGGGCACTTTTTAAAAAGTGACACCCAATCAAAAACCCTTAGTAGAAAGGCAACCATGATTACTTAATTAGATCTTATTTTATTTCTTTTCCTCTTGCAGTAATTTACTTGTTCGATCAGAGGGAAATGTCACCATTGCAATTCACAAGGTCCCATCATGAACACAAGAATTTGAACTTTTGTACTTAATGTTTTTGTAAATGAAATTTTATTATCATTAAGGAAAATATAGAGGTATCTGATAATGACTTGGTATCATTTTTTCTGTGTATATTCGGCAACGAGGACAAAAGGGAGAAATTGTTTGACAGGCACTTTCTTTAGCACGTCTCTTCACATGTTTGATTTAGCTCCCTGAATCTGTTGTCTTAAATTACCCCTGAAAAATCACTTATTGATGACGCTCTTTGGCAAACCGTGGCTCTCAGATCAAATTAGACTGTGAACAGTCTCTCTTTTCCTCAAAAATCCGTCAGGAATAACGCATAAAAAAAGTGAACGTGCGTGCATGACTGTGTACGTCAACTACGTTTTTCTTTAATTTGCGTTCTTTCCCATGGATTTTCAAGCAAACGAGAAACAATTAGTATAGGTAAACAGGCGGTTTTGAGCCTTAATTTACAATTTATTTGAACGAGAAAAACCGTATGATTTCTTATTAGTAATATAAATGTGAATAAAAATTGGGGAGGAGGCGCCGGAAGAGTTACTTGAAGCCCTTTTTTCTCATTCCTCACAAAATTTTCGCCGTCATTTTAAATGATATTATTGGGTTAAAATTGGATTAAAAATTCTCCATTGTCTTTCGGACAATCATAATCCAGAATTACGTTGTGTAATTTGCACTGGTGCTACACTTGAACTAAACTGCTGTCAGCCAATCAGAATCAAGTAATTATTCATGTATATTATTGGTAATAGTAATTCTACGGCACGAAGTCCAATGACTAATTAATCCTATCTATAACAAATTTCGGAGTTTTAATAATGCCTTTTGAGAAATCGTTTTGAGCGTAAATTTCTGTAGCGCTTCCCATAAGTTTTGAACGCTGTAGGAAACATTGTGACAAAAGCCATTAAAGGCCGGCGCACACGATGGGACTAGTCCCTGCGACTATAGTCTCTGCAACAAGTTGCAGGGACTATAGTCGCATCGTGTGAACTGGTCATTTTTGCCACAAAATCTAGTCGAATTTGGTCCCTGCGACTAGTCCCACGAATTCAAACTGGTGTGAATTCGTGGGACTAGTCGCAGTTGGTCCCTGCGACTAGATTTTGAAGCAAAAATGGCCAGTTCACACGATTTGACTGTTCCTTGCGACTAGTCGCAGGTATTAGTCCCATCGTGTGTGCCGACCTTAAAGCGCGCGTACTTGACGTGTAAATCATGTGGGTATCCAATTACAAAAAAGTTTAAATTGGATACCTGTAATTAGACACTCACGTGATCACGTTCCGATTCCTTGGGAAATAGTACCACGGAAAACCAATCGCGATAACCGTGACAGCCGTTTTGAATTTTAAATAGGCAGTCCTTTGATACACTGTATCAGAGGAAAAAGGTAACGGGTCTTTATTAACGGAAAACATAACGGGTCAAAGATGGTCCACAGAATCTCAGTGGATATTGTCAGATATCTGATTATGCACCAGGAGTAGTTCTGGGCAATTTTTGTGACTGATGAAATGTCGAAACAACCAGGGCAGTATCCGCAAACCCAGGCTGTTAAATCTGGAGTTCAGCAACTTAAGGCCACCATGCCAGGTGTTTCGAAAAGTAATTAAGATGAAAGGCCTAAGATCTAAGATCTCATGTCTGTGGTTTTAGGTCTTAGATTTTAGATATTGAGATTTTAAAGGCCGGGAGGGGTTGCTGAGGGTCTTGGGTCTTAGATTTTGAGACACCCCACCATGTCCATACATTCCTGTGAGTACCTTCCAGAAATTTTCAATCCTTACCCTCTGACTGCTTCTTGCTGTACTGAATCATATTTTTGTGTGCCGTGCCAATTCTTTCTATAACATTTCAAACTCTTCTCCTTAACGTACATATCTGTATATTGCTGCTTCCCCCCTTCCCCCATCTTTTCCCGTTTCATATTTTCTTACCCAGTGTGTCTCATTATCTCAATCAAAGTGCATTTGATAGCATTCAACAAGTTTGTCATGTATAAGCAGGATTCAAAGGAAGTATATAAAGATTGGACAAGAGGCTTTATACGCGACTTCGTAAAGTGCTCAAAATTCACCACCAAACCTCGTTTGAGCGACATTTTTTCCAAACCTTTGTTGCCTTCGTGTTGTTTTCACGTTGGTATTCTTTTCACTATTGCTGCTTTGGGAATTAGTTAAAGCAGGAACCTGGTTCAAATTTAAAATTTGCATTCTCAAACCGAGGCTTGGTGGTGGTGATTTACGTTACTCTGATGTCATCACGCATAATGGCTAGTTTTAAGCTAGTCCAGAACTGGAAAAATTGTGGAGAGCATTCTGTAAAACCCATAGAGTCAAACAGTATTCCATCTTCAGCCCGTTGCCTAGTCGTTTTCCTCCGGTCGGGCAGCGAAGCATACGTTAACGGCCCGGAACAGGTTTCTTGTCGGTGGAAGGTGGAGCCTGAGTTCAAAGCTGTCCAAGCCTAAGAGTTGAAGTCTGTCAATGAAGTCGGGTGTGCTATTAGTCTAGGCAAAAGATTTTTTCATTGTATTAAGCCTACAAAAGGAGAGAATTTTTTTTTAAACTTTTTGTAAAAACGTTTTCGTTGTGTTCAAATACATCAACCAACACCTGGATCACAAAAAGTCAGGGTATTTTTGTTTCTGGCGACCACAGAAAAGTTGAAATTTTTATCCTAGTAAAAAACGATTTCGAAAAAATTTAGCAGGAAAATTAACTTAAGTTAAGTAACACGACGTTTCGACGACTACCTGTCATCATTGCCGAATGAACAAATTAACAAATGGTAAAAACGCCACAGCGTGTACTATTGAGTTATGGTGCACGCGGGAGGTTGCTAAACACGAAAGAAGCGTAAGAGTCGCACGAGGCGATAGCCGAGTGCGACTCTAGCTTCTTGAGTGCTTAGCAAAACTCCCAAGTGCATCCATAACTCAATAGTACACGCTATGGCGTTTACCATTTGTTTTATAACATAACATTCAGACAGAAGTCTTTAGAGGCCATACCACGCTGCTCGCGTCAATGTGTCACGCAATGCCTTTTTCAGCTCGAGCTCTGAAGAAAATTATTTTCTTTGACGTTGATATTGTGGTAAAAAACAAATCGAAATGTGGTTTATCGTGGTCTATACTCTTTCCGACAACGATTACGTGTCATTATTCGTTTCGCAAGCACTTTTTTCGTATTGTTTCTGCATATTAAGCGAGTTTGTAAAAGTTTTTGAAAGGAAAGTCTGACGCGTACAAGAAGCTCATTTGCATAATGCAGCGCGTGCACTTTCAAGTCCGAGTAGACAAATATTTATTTCGCTATCTTTGATTTGGTAAAAAACAAATTGAATGTGGTTTAGCGTGGTCTGTACTCTTATCGACAACGATACGCGTCATCACAGTGGTCAAAATGTGGTGGACTCACGAGACCCGCAACAAATTAAGCTAGATCACAAAGCGCGCGCTTTGCTTTAGTTATTGATTACGTCAGCAGCATACACCCATGGGCAAATAGAAGATGCCGAATTAGCCAACCAGAGTGCGCGCTTTGCTTTAGTTATGTTATAATTATAAATATCGTTAAGGCATATTTGTAGTACTTAGGGTGTGAGAATATGAAAACTATCAGCCTTGCTGTTATTTTTAATTTTTCTATTCGAAGATGATGACATGAAGTCATCGAAGCGTCATGTCACTTTACTTATTTTATTTTTCTTGCTTAAATATTTATCCTGACAGAAAAACAAAATTTGTGATGGGACGATAGAGAAACCCCTTTTCAA